>CM050164.1:462823564-463118564 GCA_027410445.1 Discoglossus pictus
TTTCGAGAGATAATGCCTCCCTTTAGCAAGTCAAAAAGCGATACTGATACAAGTATGAGCTAAAAACAGTAAACAGAAAGAGATGGGAAAAAACATGGAAAAACAAAATAGACAAAATGAATTGGCCAGAGTTAAGTGAGAAACAGACCAGCACTGTGAATAATGTCCTGATAGGTCAGTAAGTCTATAGATCAGGTTGTATCTATAGACTTGCTTACCTATCAGGACATTATTCACAATGCTGGTCTGTTTCTTACTTAACTCTGCGATGAGCGCCGACGGTGATCATTGTGATTTTAGATTTAGATATAGAGAGATAGAATTACACACACAGTTGTGCTCAAAAGTTTGTATACCCTGGCAGAAATTTTGGCATTTATTTGGAAAATATGACTGATCACTATACTTCAATAAAATATTTTTTTTTGCATGATCATATGAAGCCATTTATTATCACATAGTTGTTTTAAATCATAATAACAGAAATCACCCAAATGGCCCTGATCAAAAGTTTACATACCCGTAGTTCTTAATACTGTGTATTGCCCCCTTTAGCATCAATGACAGCGTGCAGTTTTTTGTAATAGTTGTCTGAGGCCCCTAATTCTTGCAGGGGGTATAGCTGCCCATTTGTCTTGGCGAAATGCCTCCAGGTCATGCAAAGTCTTTGGTTGTCTTGCATGCAAAGTCTTTGGTTGTCTTGCATGCAAAGTCTTTGGTTGTCTTGCATGCAAAGTCTTTGGTTGTCTTGCATGCAAAGTCTTTGGTCGTCTTGCATTAATCTTGCCATCAATTTTCACAAGATTCCCGGTGCCTTTAGAGCCCCCACCACCCAAAAAAATAAAAATAAAACATCAGTGAGCCCCCACCATGCTTCACAGTGGGGATGGTATTCTTTTCACTATAGGCCTTGTTGACCCCTCTCCAAACACAGCCCTTGTGGTTGTGACCATAAGGCTCTATTTTGGTCTTGTCACTCCAAACTACAGTGTGCCAGAAGCTGTGAGGCGTGTCAAGTTGTTGTCGGCCATATTGTAACCAGGCTTTTTTGTGGCATTGGCGCAGTAAAGGCTTCTTTCTGGCATTTCGACCATGCAGCTCATATTTGTTCAAGTATCGTTATATTGTGCTCCTTGAAACAACCACGCCATCTTTTTCCAGAGCAGCCTGTATTTCTCCTGAGGTTACCTGTGGGTTTTTCTTTGTACAATTCTTCTGGCAGTTGTGGCTGAAATATTTCTTGGTCTACCTGACCTTGGCTTGGTATCAAGGGATCCCCAAATTTTCCACTTCTTATTAATTGATTGAATAGTACTTACTGGCACTCTGAAGGCTTTGAATATCTTTTTATATCCTTATTCATCTTTGTGAAGTTCCATGACCTTGTATCGCATTTTTTTTTACAGTTCTTTTCTGCTCCCTATGGCTCAGTATCTAGCCTTCTCAGTGCATCCATGTGAGAGCTAACAAACTTATTGACTGTGGCCCTCCTTCAATTGTGATTTGGCCAATTGAATAGTGCTATAAATAAGCACATAACATATTTTTTTTACAATAAGTTTTTAGTTAGTGAAAACCTTGCTTTTGGATAGATGTTTACTAACTAAAAACTTCTTTAAAAAAATATGTTATGTGCTTATTTAGACCCCTATTCAATTGGCCAAATTGCAATTGAATAAGGGTCTATTTATACACAGACACTAATTGCAATTTAAGAAGTCACAGGTGTGGGAAATTAACCTTTAATTGCTATTTTAACCTGTGTGTCTCACCTTGTGTGTCTGTAACAAGGCCAAACATTCAAGAGCATGTACATTTTTGATCAGGACCATTTGGGTGATTTATTTTATCATTCCGATTTAAAAAGGAGCCAAACAACTATGTAATAATAATATGATCACTATCCTTAAATAAAATAAAACATTTTTGTATGATCAGTCATATTTTTAAATAAAAGCTAAAGTTTCACAATTTCTGCCAGGGTATGCAAACTTCTGAGCACAACTGTGTGTGTGTGTGTACATAAATGAAGCCAACAGACAACTGTCAGACAACTGTCAGACAACACCTACTATAAGAAAGTGAACCAGGACCCTACAAAAATATATACTCTTCAACTTAAAAAAACTCCTCAAAACATTTCCTAAAAATATACATCAGGAATTAGAACAACTCATCCCAGCCAATCCTACAACTGGGACTTTCTACCTACTGCCAAAAATCCACAAACCAGGGAGACCAATTGTTACAGGTATGGACACACTGACTGAACAGATATCTGGATTTGTTGAAAACATCCTCAAACCACTAGTCAGTAACACCAGTAGCTATATACAAGACACCACTGACTTTCTCAACAAACTCAGTCAGATTAAAGACCTACCTGCTAACACACTACTTGTTACCATGGATGTAGAGTCTCTTTACAGTAATATCCCACACAAAGATGGCACTGAGGCATGCTTTAGGTTTCTTTCAACAAACAAGCAAAACAATAAATATGGCCCTGATGTTATTAATAGAATATATCCTTACCCACAACTATTTTACTTTTAACCAAGATACCTACCTACAGATGATGGGGACTGCCATGGGTACCAAAATGGCTCCACAATATGCAAATCTATTTATGGCCAATCTAGAAGAAACACTCTTATCTGTATCCATTTACAAACCATACAAATACTACCGTTACATAGATGATCTGTTCATCATCTGGACAGAAGGAGAAAGCAAACTCAGAGACTTTCATAATTCATTCAACACCTTCCATTCATCTATAAAACTTAAAATGGATTTCTCCACAGAACAGGTAAACTTTCTAGACACTACTATATCCATCACCAATGGCACTCTCCACTCATCTATATATAGGAAACCTAAAGACAGATGTAATTACCTACACAGCTCCAGTTTCCATCCCTCCCACACCAAACAAGCCATCATCCATAGTCAAGCTATTAGATACCATCGGATTTGCTCAAACACTGGAGACCGTGATACAAATTTAAAAACACTGTCTGAATCTTTCAAACAAAAGGGTTACAAACCCTGTATTACCCAAAAAATATCAACTGCCATCAAAATACCCCGAGAACAACTATTAAACTACAAAACAAAAGAAACTACTTCACGTATACCTCTAGTGACCACATACCATCCAATTTTAGAGAAAATTCGGAAAATAATTAAAGATTTACAACCATTACTAATTGAAGATACGGAATTAAAAAATATATCCCAAAACCTCCCATCCTTGCATTTAATGTCCTTCTTAGGAAGTGGTGCCTAAAATTGTCCTCCATGTTCCCAAAGAGGTTGTACTAGGGATTTTTATGGTGGTAGAATTATATTTACTTCCCTTGCTTCTATACCCTTCTTAATACATGCTCACTGTTACCTAGGTGATTGTCCACAAGCTCCCAAATCCCTTTCTATATCGGATACCCCTAGATTTACTCCATTAAGATTATAAATTGCATGGCTATCTTTCCTTCCCATATGCATAACTTTACATTTATTCATATTAAATCTCATCTGCCATTTTGTCGCCCAATTCTCTAATTTATGCAAATCCCTTTGTAGGGAAAGTACATCATTATCTGATTAAATTACCTTGCACAACTTTGTGTCATCAGCGAAAATGGAGACCCCACACTCCAATCCTACCTCTAAGTCATTAATAAATATGTTAAAAAGGAGAGGACCTAATACTGACCCCTGAGGAACCCCACTTGCCACATTAGTCCAATCGGGGTATTTTCCATTTACAACAATCCTTTGCTTTCTGTTTTTTTTTTTTTTTTTCAGCCAGCTCTCAATCCATGAGCAGATATTTACTGCAATTCCTGAATCCTTTAATTTGCCCAATAGTCTTCCATGTGGCACTGGACTACATCCACTGAGTTGCCTTGATCCACGTTTTTACTAACCTTGTAGAAACTAATTGTTTGACATGACATATCACATATATAGTTGTCAGTGTATGTAATGTTTGCAATGTTGGTCACGCAGTTGCGACCTCACGAAGCGAGGCTAGCCCGTGGCGCCATCAGACGTGTGAGCTTTGTGAAGCGAGGCGAAACAGCCGCGCAGCACTTAGGCTTAGGCTGCAATGAGCGCCAAAGGCGAGGCTCTCCAGCGCACTTCAAGCACATACATATAAAAACCCACCAAAACAAAAAAAAAATCTACCAAAAATTATAACATACTCACACACAGCACAGGGGGGAGACACATGAAGCCTGGGTGTGAGGTTGCAAGTGAATTACACCCATATTTGGCGATATTCATCACTCGAAAATCTCCTAAGCAAGAAAAAAAATGGCGGCCGAAAAAAGCAAAATTTCAGAAACCGCATGAAAACGAGGCTCAGCAATGCCAGGCTCGCAGAACTTGCAAAATACACGACGCTTAAGGCTGTAATGCTTACACCAACGCCAGGCACGCGGGACTGTAAAAATAAAAACCAACCGCAGTCACTGCGAGCCACGCAGACATTAAGCACACAGAGGAGAAAGACACAGGGAAGGGACAGGGAGGAGATGCTGGAAAGAGACACATGGCATTCCCAAGCACAAAACTTGCAGGTTAAGGAAACCTGCAATGAGCGCAAAAGGCTCTCATTGCGGGGTTCATGATGAGCACCGTGAGCTGGAGAGGCTTGCAATGAGCGACGAAGGCGCTCTGCATGGGGCTCGCGATGAGTGCCGAAGGTGATCAGTGCAAACCAGGAAACTTGAAATACACAGGGGGAAGAGGCTTGCAATGAGCGCGGGGCACGCAATGAGGACCAAAAGCCTCACATTGTGTGGCAAACAGCATCGCCAGCCTTACAATTTTTAATCCCGTAATTTTTGACGGGCAAGTTCCTAGTCCCTCATAAATCCATGTTGCCTCCTACTTATAATCCTGTTCAAATAGACATATTCTTGTATATTATCCCTTACTGACCCCTCTAAAAGCTTCCCCACTACAGAAGTGAGGCTCACTGGTCTATAATTCCCCGGATTTGCTCTTGCTCCCTTCTTGAATATGGGTATCACATCTGCTTTTCTCCAGTCATCTGTGTTGAGTGAGTCTTGAAAAATTTGATATAATTGGTTGGCTATTACGGAGCCCAGTTCCCTCAGTACCCTTGGGTGTATTTGCTAACTCTCTCTCCTATCTCTCTTCCCTCACTCTCTCTTCCCTCACTCTCTCTTCCCTCACTCTCTCTTCCCTCACTCTCTCTTCCCTCACTCTCTCTTCCCTCACTCTCTCTTCCCTCACTCTCTCTTCCCTCACTCTCTCTTCCCTCACTCTCTCTTCCCTCACTCTCTCTTCCCTCACTCTCTCTTCCCTCACTCTCTCTTCCCTCACTCTCTCTTCCCTCACTCTCTCTTCCCTCACTCTCTCTTCCCTCACTCTCTCTTCCCTCACTCTCTCTTCCCTCACTCTCTCTTCCCTCACTCTCTCTTCCCCTCACTCTCTCTTCCCCTCACTCTCTCTTCCCCTCACTCTCTCTTCCCCTCACTCTCTCTTCCCCTCTCTCTCTCTCCCCCTCGCTCTCTCCCCCTCGCTCTCTCCCCCTCGCTCTCTCCCCCTCGCTCTCTCCCGCTCGCTCGCTCGCTCCCCCTCTCTTCCTCTCTTCCTCTACCCCTCTCTCGCCCTCTTCTCTCTCCTCTCCTCTCATTACATGGATCACTTTATATGGGCAAGAATACATACCAATGGCTGCCAGAAGACTTAATCAGATACACTCGGACTGAGATGGAGAGATAAGACTTTCTCTTGTGCTCGCTGACAGCTGCTGCCTGGTGTACTCTCACTTGTATATCGAATAGTGTTCATGGGATAATAATTCTGTTTTCATTTAGCAATGACATTATATGTGAGCATTTTCTATATAGAACACAGCCACAAGTGGTTTTCCCTGCACAACAGATGTGTCTGGTGTGTTTCCTTTTGGCACGGATATCATACATTTATATAAAATACTATATATATATATTAATATATATATTTATACCTATAGATATAGATGATTATTGCAGTATATATTGATACCTTTTTTTATTGAACAGATTTCATATCTGTGTTGCTCCAGACTTCAGGAAGCTCTTGAGAGCTAGTCTCATATTTATGAATATGTTTGTCCAATAAAAAAGGTATCAATATATACTGCAATACTCTGATTATTCATCTGGGTTACTGGACACTCACCTCTCATGTGGGCTTCTTATGGGGATCGGGGGAGAGTTCATTGGTTGCACTTATTCTATACCTCCCCGGCTAGCTCTTTGGGATTCCCCTGCCCAAAGAAGAATAACCAATTAACACCCCTGGATCCCCTAATAAGCCCACAAAAGGGTGAGCCTGATTAGGATAAGGGGATCCAAGGGGGCGAGAGATATGGGCCCCAAAAAAACTGCACTGCCCCCATTTTTTTATAAAGAATGCCATACACATCTCATAACAGACATCCGTAAAAATGTATTTATTTTTTCTATTTGATGGCACTTCTTTTTATCTTCCTTTCAGCTTTTTTCGATGTAGTGGACGATGCAAGTGTCTGTTGGCTCGTTTTTTCAGTTGACGTTATTTGCACATTTGTTTTGGTCGCTTTTACATCACTATTATTTGTATTCATCAATGCACTTGTTGTTTTTCCAGACGTACTTATAGTCATCTTTGCTTCATCCTTGGTTATATTAATTCCTGAACTTGTCGTATTGTCACCCATATTCTTCACATCGTTCTTTGTATTCGTCCCTAAACTGGTTTTCTCAGTTAAATGTTCAGTTGTTGTCACATCCTGTACCCCTGAGTTTCTTGTTGTTTTCATTGAGGTCAAGTTCTCAGTTGTCTTCACATCCTGTACCCCTGAGTTTCTTGTTGTTTTCATAGAAATCAAGTTCTCAGTGGTCTTCACATCCTGTACCCCAAAATTACTTGTTTTCATTAAAGTCAAGTTTTCAGTTGTCTTCACATCCTGTACCCCTGAGTTTCTTGTTGTTTTTATTGAAGTCAAGGTCTTAGTTGTCTTCACATCCTGTGCCCACGGATTTCTTGTTTTCATTTCAGTTGTGCTCAGATTTTCAGTTGTCTTCTCATCCTGTACCCCTGGATTTCTTGTTGGTTTCATTGTAGTCCAGGTCTTAGTTGTCTTCACATCCTGTGCCCATGGATTTCTCGTTGGTTTCATTGTAGTCAAGGTCTTAGTTGTCTTCACATCCTGTGCCCACGGATTTCTTGTTTTCATTTCAGTTGTGCTCAGATTTTCAGTTGTCTTCTCATCCTGTACCCCTGGATTTCTTGTTGGTTTCATTGTAGTCCAGGTCTTAGTTGTCTTCACATCCTGTGCCCACGGATTTCTTGTTTTTATTTCAGTTGTACTCAGATTTTCAGTTGTCTTCTCATCCTGTACCCCTGGATTTCTTGATTTCATTTCAGTTGTACTTAAATTTTCAGTTGTCTTCTCATCCTGTACCCATGGATTTCTTGACGTCATTTCAGTTGTGCTCAGATTTTCAGTTGTCTTCTCATCCTGTACCCCTGGATTTCTTGTTTTCATTTCAGTTGTACTAAGATTTTCAGTTGTCTTCTCATCCTGTACCCCTGGATTTTTTGTTGTTTTCATCTCCGCACTGTTACCGGTAGCCGGGGGTGGTGTAGGGGCTACGTTATTTGTTGTATCGTTTGGAGATGATTCCGCTTTTTTTTCGATATTGTTTATATCTTCAACAGTTTCTCCGACGAGCTCTTTTAGATTTGTAGCGTTTTCTTTACGCTCTGTTACTGGAACATTGTTTTCCGATGTGTTCTTAGAAGGTTCACTCTCTGCCACTATAAAAAGCTCTTCCATAACCTCTGGTTTTGGGGTCTTAGGTTTAACCGTTTTAAGTTGTTCGATTACTGTAACTTTGTTTACATACTTTGGTTTTTCAGTTGTAGTTTTAACATATTCTGTTCTTATAATTATAGTGATTTTTTCAAGCACTTTGGGTTTTTGTGTTGTAGTTTTAATGGTTTCTATTCTCTCAAACACAGTGATCTCTTTAAAAGTCTGTGGTCTTAAAGTTGTTGTTGTGAACGCTTGTTTCATAGGTACTTTCACAATAAGATCAGGTGCTCCATTTCTTGGGAAAGTTTCTGGTATCTTCTGAATAAGTAGAGGTCCTTGCTCTGCAATAATTTGTTCCATAGGAACTTTCATAATAAGATGAGGTGCCTCAATTCTTGGAAACGTTTCTGGTCCATGGTCTGCTGGATGTTCATTGACTTTCTCTGTAAGATGATGTTCAGCAACAGTTGTCAAAGGTCCTGGTTCTTCATGAAATGGTCCTGTCTTAAAGAACAGAGGTCTGATGATTTGCAATTTTACTGGATGTTCGGTTACTGGGATAAGAGGACCTACAGCAACATTTGTGTGAGGTTCTGGCTCTTCAACCATTTGATTGGTAAACAGATGTTCTTGTGGTTCGATAACTGGCTCTGAAAAAAATGTTTCTCTCCCAATCGTTTGTTGAGGTTGTGGAGCTTGAAAAATTACTAGTTTTTCATTTACTATCCCAACAAGTTGAGGCGTTGCTACTCTTGAAAACAATTCTGGTTCCGCAGTTACTCCCCTAACAAATGGAATTTCTGGAACTGTTGTAGGAACTGGAATTTCAGAAAGTTCCGCAATAGGCTCAGGTCCTCCTAGTCTTTCAGATACTATAGGCTCAGGTCTTACATGATCTGAGAAAAATCCCCCTGGGCTTTCAGATACTATAGGCTCGGGTGTTACAATATGTGAGAAAACTCCTCCTGGTCTTTCAGATACTTCCACAATAGGCTCAGGTCTTACAATTCTTGTGAAACTTTCTGGGATTTCATTAACTTTCTCTACAAGAGGAGGCTCTGGAGGTCCTTCCACTGTGGTAAAAAATGTTGGTCTTTCAATTATTTTCTTGATGAGCTTAGGTTCAACAATAGTTGAAAATATTTCTGGTTTTTCAGTTACTTTCTCAATGAGTTGAGGTTTTACAACCTTTTCAAAAATTTCTGGTTTCTCAGTTATTTTCTCGATAAGTTGAGGTCTTACAACGGTTCTAAAAAGTTGTGGTACTTCAATTAATCTTTCAATGTGTACAGGTTTCACAACTTTTGTAAAAACATTTGCAGGTGCAGCTCCTTCCTGGACAATTGGAGGTTCTTGAGGTCCTACAGTTGTTGGTAACTGCTCTGGTCTTTCAACAACCATTTCTTTTTCTGCACTTGGAACTGGCGCATCAACAACCTGAGCGCTTCGTTTTGATGCAGATCCAGCTTTTTCTTTGATAACAGGTGCTTCAATGGATGTGTATATGAACATATATACAAGATATACTGCTTTCAGGATCCAAGCCATCGTTGTCATATCACAGAGCCATATTTTTAAATCCACGAATCTTGAGACCTAAAATGGTAACAGGAATGAGTGACCAATAACTGCATCAAACTAAAGTATACTTTTTGAAGAACTACACTTAATAATAGAGAAATGCCTAGGTGGGAGGTCTTGGCCAAAGGGTCTCCTGCAAGAGCTATACATTAAAATTGCTCTGTTGGAGTATTAGACTTGTGAATGAGCTACTTTCTCAGCAAATGAGGGCCACTGAGTTATAGTCCTGTTGAAAGTTCTGGTATTAACAATTTGTACATTTCAAACTATTCTATTTTTTCAAGATGTCCTCCCACCTATGGAAGAAGGAAAAAGATAATTATATATATATATATATATATATATATTTTATTTTATTTTATTGTATTGTATGTATGAATGTGTGTGTTTATATATACAGTATACAGTTGTGCTCAAAAGTGTGCATACCCTGGCAGAAATTGTGACATTTTTGGTATTTATTTTTAAAATATGACTGTTCATGCAAAAAAATATATAAATATATGGTTAGTGATCATATGAAGCCATTTATTATCACATAGTTGTTTGGCTCCTTTTTAAATCAGAATGATAACCGAAATCGCCCAAATGGCCATGATCAAAAGTTTACATACCCTTAGTTCTTATTACTGTGTATTGCCCCCTTCAGCATCAATAACAGCGTGCAGTCTTCTGTAATAGTTGTCTATGGGGCCCCTAATTCTTGCAGGTGGTATAGCTGCCCATTTGTCTTGGCAAAATACCTCCAGGTCATGCAAAGTCTTTGGTAGTCTTGCATGAAACGCACGTTTGAGATCTCCACAGAGTGGCTCGATGATCTTAAGTTCAGGAGACTGTGATGGCCACTCCACAACCTTCACCTTTTTCTGCTGTAACTACTGGAGGATCATCTTGGCCTTGTGCTTAGGGTCATTGTCATGCTGGAATGTCCAAGCGCGCCCCAGGTGCAGCCTTCGTGCAGAAGAATGCAAATTGTATAGCATTATTTTCTGATAACATGCTGCGTTCTTCTTGCCATCAATTGTCACAAGATTCCCAGTGACTTTGGCGCTCACCCCCCCCAAAACATCAGTGAGCCACCACCATGCTTCACAGTGGGGATGGTATTCTTTTCACTATAGGCCTTGTTGACCCCTCTCCAAACACAGCGCTTATGGTTGTGACCATAAAGCTATAATTACAGTGTGCCAGAAGCTGTGAGGCGTGTCAAGGGGTAGTCAGGCATATTGTAACCAGGTTTTTTTGTGTCATTGGCGCAGTAAAGGCTTCTTTTTGGCAACTCGACCATGCAGCTCATTTTTGTTCAAGTATCGTCATCTTGTGCTCCTTGACACAACCACACTGTCTTTTTCCAGAGCAGCCTGTATTTCTCCTGAGGTTACCTGTGGATTTTACTTTGTGTTCCAAACCATTCTTCTGGCAGTTGTAGCTTTCTTGGTCTACCTGACCTTGGCTTGGTATCAAGAGATCTCCAAATTTTCCACTTCTTAATAAGTGATTGAACAGTACTGACTGGCATTTCAAGGCTTTGGATATCTTTTTTTAACTTTTTCCATCTTTATGAAGTTCCATTACCTTGTTACGCATGTCTTTTGACAATTTTTTTCTGCTCCCCATATGTCAGTATCTATCCTGCTCAGTGCATTCATGTGAGAGCTAACAAACTCATTGACTATTTATACACAGACACTAATTGCTATTTAAAAAGCCACAGGTGTGGGAAATTAACCTTTAATTGCCATTTTAACCTGTGTGTGTGTCACTGTAACAAGGCCAAACATTCAAGGGTATGTAAACTTTGTATCAGGGCCATTTGGGGGATTTCTGTTATCATTATGATTTTAAAAAGGAGCCAAAAAACTATGTGATAATAAATGGCTTCATATGATCACTATCCTTCAATAAAATACATTTTTTTGTATGATCAGTCATAAATGTCCCCATTTCTGCCAGGGTATGCAAACTTTTGAGCACAATTGTATATATAAATATAATTTATGATCTTTTATATGCTATAATGCTGCTGTGGAAGCTACAATATTGGCTTCAGCAGATCAGCTTCCTGAGGTGAGAGGAGACGTGGAATACACAGGGCCATCAGCAGGATTAAAATAAAGATCATTAATTTACAAGGACACACACATTAATGTGGTCTTACTGCCCCCTTTATAACAGGTTTTACTTAATATTTATTTATGGAGAATTCAACATTTTGTTTTGTTCTTTTAAATGCATAAATGTAACTTTATTAAGCAAAACAAACAAATAAATAATTAACCTCTATTTTTGCTGCTTTGGCCTGCCCTCTGCAGCTCATGAAGTGCAGGGTTTCAAATTAGCCATTAGCAAGATGTAAAATGTTGCACAGAGATAGTTGCTGATTATGGTACTAGCTTTGGTTAGTATGAGACACAGCAGAGTCTGTGTCTTCATGAACTGCAGTGGGGAAACCCACACAGGGACTATTTGTCTGATTTTACGCAGAGCTTATAAGCACTACTTAATTAAATAAAATACATAAAAGTCAATAGATGCATAGGGATATTCTACAACTAATAACATCTAGCAACCTTCCATATCCATTTGAAACTTATTAGTTTTACATTATTCCCATTGAAAAATGGCACTTTTAGATTCCACGTGTCCATGGAAGCTTCCTTTGCAGCTATGTAAGCCAGGAGCATAACAACCTTTTTATACAAGTTTGTATATTTAGCAGACTGTGCTTGCTCCATGGAGGTTTCCAGGGTTAGTCCTATCATGCTGGAGTTTGCTCAACTATTAGTTCTGTTTTTAAGTGGCCATTGATAGTATTCATATTTCAACCGAAATGAATAGTGGTCTTAACCGAATCCATAGTTCCCCTCATTTCATTATCGTCCAATTCTGTTAGGATCAAGAGAAAATGGCTGCTGCCATGAAATCGAATAGAATTACAAAACATATTAATACACTGCCTTGCAAAAGTATTCACCCCCCTTGTCATTTTTCATGTTTTGTTGCCTCACAACCTGGAATTAACATGGATTGTTTCAGGATTTGCATCATTTAATTTACAGAACATGCCCACAACTTTTGAGTTTTTTTTATTTTTATTGTGCAGTAAAGAAAAAGTCAATGTGCATAACTATTCACCCCCCTAAAGTCAATACTTTGTAGGGCCACTGTTTGCGGCAATCACAGCTCCAAGTCGCTGTGGATAAGTCTCTATGAGCTTGCCACATCTTACCACTGGGATTTTTGCCCATTCCTCCTTGCAAAACTGCTCCAGCTCCTTCAAGTTGGATGGTTTGTGCTTGTGAACAGCAATCTTTAAGTCTGACCACAGATTTTCTATTGGATTGAGGTCTGGGCTGTGACTCGGCCATTCCAACACATTTACATGTTTCCCCTTAAACCCCCCAAGTGTTGCTTTAGCAGTGTGTTTGGGGTCATTGTCCTGCTGGAAGGTGAACCTCCGTCCTAGCCTCAAATCACGCACAGAGTGGTACAGGTTTTGCTCAAGAATATCCCTGTATTTAGCACCCTCCATCTTTCCCTCAACTCTGACCAGTTTCCCAGTCCCGGCTGCTGCTCTTTGGGTGATGTGATGTGTTGGGTTTGCGCCAGATATAGCGTATTCTTTGATGGCCGAAAAGTTCAATTTTCATCTCATCAGACCAGAGCACCTTCCTCCATACATTTTGGGAGTCTCCCACATGCCATTTTGTTTTTTGCTGAAAGTAATGGCTTTCTTCTGGCCACTCTGCCATAAAGCCCAACGCTATGGAGCATACGGCTTATTGTCGTCCTATGTACAGATACTCCAGTCTCTGCTGTGGAACTCTGCAGCTCCTCCAGGGTTACCTTAGGTCTCTGTGATGCCTCTCTGATTAATGCCCTCCTTGCCCGGTCCGTGAGTTTTGGTGGGCGGCCGTCTCTTGGCAGGTTTGCTGTTGTGCCATGTTCTTTCCATTTGGTTATGATAGATTTGATGGTGCTCTTGGGGATCATCAAAGATTTGGATTTTTTTTTTTTTAGAACCTAACCCAGACTTGTACTTCTCAACAACATTGTCCATTACTTGTTTGGAGAGTTTCTTGGTCTTCATGGCAGTGTTTGGTTAGTGGTGCCTCTTGCTTAGGTGTTGCAGCCTCTGTGGCCTTTCAAAAAAGGTGTGTATATGTAATGACAGATTATGTGACACCTAGATTGCACAGGTGGACATTATTTCACTAATTGTTATGAAGTCCATAAAAAGCTCTGGTGCAACCAAAGGGGGTGAATACATACGCACATGCCAATTTTCTGTTTTCTATTTCTAAAAAATAGTTGTATGTTTATTTTTTTCTCATTTCACTTCACCAACTTAATCTGAATTGTATGTGATGGATCAGAACACAATAGTCTAACAAAACATTGAACTTAAGGCTGTAATGTAACAATATAGGTAAAAAGTCAAGGGGGTGAATACTTTTGCAAGGCACTGTAAATGCTGTATTATTTAAAACTCTTTTCATTCAACTATTTACCATATTATCAAGTTCTTCAGAAGAAGAATACTATAAATAGGAATCCTTAAGCTACAAAAGTGGAAAGTGACTTTGAAACCAGAACACAGCAGTTGTGCGTAAACAAAGTTATCTTCCCTGGGGGGTCATGCGATGGGATATTACAGCTTGCGGGGGCTCTGTAATGAAGTGGAGACATCCGGGAGGTCTTCAGGAAACCAGAGCCGTGAAATAGTTCACTGCAAAAGCTCTCAGGAAACCCAGGCTCTGATTTATACAACGTGCACAGGATTTCCAGGTCCCAATAAGGATTTCCAATTGCCTCAAGGAGAGATCGAGAGCGATAAAATATGTACAATAAGTAACGACGGACTGGAAATCCTGCAGACCCTTCTAATGGGCTGTGAGATGGTGATAAATAATGCTAAAGTCTGGTGTATGTTGTGGAAAGAAACGTGCGCCGTGAGGAGAGGGTTAATAGCTTCAGCTTAGTTTGGTAGTCCTGCTATTACTTATATTTTTATATAATTATTATTTATTATAAGCAATAATGTGTAAGTGCTTAAGGTCTAATGGATGGTGTGGAAAGAGTCAGAGGCTCTAAAACTGAAGACGAACACCTAGGTAGGTTTGTTCTATAGGTCTGGCTACCTACTCAGAGAGCAGCCACTTCTCACAGGGAGAAATAAACTATAGTAAATCAGTCTTTTCGCATTCACTAGAGTGGTCCAGCCCCAAAATACCAGGCAATTCTATCCTGAACAGGAGAAACAACAAGCTACCCAATCAGTGTAGCTGATAACTCCCTAAGGCACAGTGAGCAAGGGGTCAATGTTTGGAGCCCACTATCACCTTTATTGAGACTAATACAAATGACCTTATGGCTAAGTAACAACAAAATATAGGCGCTCAATCGGAGAATGGACTACCTTTAATATTTCAGTTCTATGGACATGATAACCCACTCTGAGGGGCGGCCTCTGTTACCCATTTGTGTCTTCACAGAGAGAAATATCCTGTAGTATATCAGTCTGGTCCCTTTCACTAGAGTGGTCCAGCCCCGAAATGCCAAGCAATTCTACCCTGAACAGGAGAAATAGAAAACCCCAGACATACTCATTGGGTCTCATCAGTGAGGTGTAGCTGAAGCACAGTGAGCAAGGTGTCCACATCTGGAGTACCCCATTACCCTTAGGGAGACTAGTCCCTAAGGATAAACAAAATACCAAAATAGAGGCGCTCAATCAGAGAACAAACTATCCTTAATAGGTTAGTTCCATGGACATGACCCACTCCGAGAGCAACCTTAGGTCTTTTCTCACCCGAAGGTCGATAGGGGGAACTAGACGTGGACTCCTTGTTCACTGTGCCTTCGGGGGTAAAGCTTCACCTTTAGTAGTAGGTTATACCGGGTTGAAATACAAACAAGGCGATACCACCGGTTGAAATGGATACTTTACATTATTGGGTACCTTTATTATTTGCACTATCCAATTATCCTTGCTGAAAAGTAATCCCGTTTTTTATCATTTAAAAACAAGGCGTCGTATAAAATTACTTTTAATAGATTTATAATAAACGTTAAGTTTAGAAACTGTACATTGTCCGTTGAGTGCACCATAGTAGCAGATACTTCCTATTTTTTCTAAGTATTGTTTCTTATCTTCTGCATCGGTGGCTACAACTATCATTACAATACAAGTCCTGATACAATCTTGCAAGTGCAATATTTTTTGTGTCATATAATATTATTCGTGACATACTTCACCATGTGCGCCGTATGTGATATAAACACATGTGCATTTTAATGTATATATTATTTATGGATAACAATTTGGTCCCCACTGGGATTTCACTTTTATGTCGTGGTGGTCGCTAAAAAGGATTATGGTTTCTCGTAGAAATATTTGCACAGACACTGTTCCTAATCCACAGCTAGTCCCTAAAGACTCGTGCTGTGCTTTTATTACTGATTTGAGCCTGAAGCAAATAGTCATAATATAAGGGGATGAGAAAAATACTTGGCAAGCTTAAAGGGATATGGAAGATTTCTGGATTTTCTTCATATATTATATCCAGGTGAATCGATCTACTTTTATCTACTTTTATTTAAGTATTTAATAAATCAAACAAATAGTCCCTGTATAGGTCTGCCCGCTGCAGCGTATACAGACACAGAGTCTGTAGGGCTGAATGTGTCTTAGCCTACAGTTTTGGGACATGTAATATCTTAAGCTTCTCTTCTCCCAAATAAAGTCTTAATAAAGAAACAATTGTGGTACTTACCCCTCACTTACTGCTCTCCTCCCCAAGTCCGGTTGGTCTTTTCACATTGTCTGTATGACCCCTCCTCTCAATGTTCACCTTGATAATGTTGGCCCCTGGTACCCTGCAGTACACTGTGCTGCGAACCATTTGTGATGTCACAGCCGACATCACAAACCCCTTACTGGGTGGGCTGTTGGTAGAGTTTAGTTGAATAAAAACCTTTATTACTTATTTAAACAACTGTATGCTGTGATGGCCATCTCCACTGTCTTCTAATACCTCTCCTAATTGTGAGTATAGGCTTCTTGTCAACTAGGTGGGAACATTGATGGCCAAGATGACCATTCGGTGAATTGCTGTCCATTTAATATAATGTTTTTTTCATAATGGATAAAACTTTGCCAACCCGCCCTGAGTCTTTTTTCCCCACCTTTACCTCCCGCTGTGTCTCCTTGCCCTCTCTCCCCTGTGTCTCCTTCCCCTGTCTCCCCTGTGCCTCCTTTCCCCCTCGCCCTTCCCCCCTCTCCCTCCCCTGTTTCTCTTTCCCCCTCTCCCTTTCTCCCTCTCCCTCCCGTTTTCTCTTTTAACCCCTCTCCCTCCCCCGTGTCTCCTTCCCCTCCCCCTGTCTCTTCTTTCCCTGTCTACTGTACCTCCTTTCCCCCCTCCCTCCCTTGTCCCGTGTCTCCTCCCTCCCCCTCCCCCTCTCCTGTTACTCCTTTCCCCCTCTCCCCCTGTGTCTCCTTTCCCCCTCTCCCCCCGTGTCTCCTTTCCCCCTCTCCCCCCGTGTCTCCTTTCCCCCTCTCCCCCGTGTCTCCTTTCCCCCTCTCCCCCCCGTGTCTCCTTTCCCCCTCTCCCCCCGTGTCTCCTTTCCCCCTCTCCCCCGTGTCTCCTTTCCCCCTCTCCCCCGTGTCTCCTTTCCCCCTCTCCCCCGTGTCTCCTTTCCCCCTCTCCCCCCCTTTTTGTGTCTCCTTTCCCCTTCCCCCCTTGTCTCCTTTCCCCCTCTCCCCACCGTGTCTCCTTTCCCCCTCTCCCCCCCGTGTCTCCTTTCCCCCTCTCCCCCCCGTGTCTCCTTTCCCCCTCTCCCCCCGTGTCTCCTTTCCCCCTCTCCCCCCGTGTCTCCTTTCCCCCTCTCCCCCCCGTGTCTCCTTTCCCCCCTCTCCCCCCGTGTCTCCTTTCCCCCTCTCCCCCCGTGTCTCCTTTCCCCCTCTCCCCCCGTGTCTCCTTTCCCCCTCTCCCCCCGTGTCTCCTTTCCCCCTCTCCCCCGTGTCTCCTTTCCCCCTCTCCCCCCGTGTCTCCTTTCCCCCTCTCCCCCCGTGTCTCCTTTCCCCCTCTCCCCCCGTGTCTCCTTTCCCCCTCTCCCCCCGTGTCTCCTTTCCCCCTCTCCCCCCGTGTCTCCTTTCCCCCTCTCCCCCCGTGTCTCCTTTCCCCCTCTCCCCCCGTGTCTCCTTTTCCCCTCTTCCCGCGTGTCTCTTTTCCCCTCTCCCCCTGTGTCTCCTTCCCCCTCTCCCCCGTGTCTCCTTTCCCCCTCTCCCCCCCCCCTTTTGTCTCCTTCCCCCTCTCCCCACCCTTTTGGTCTCCTTCCCCCCTCTCCCCCCCCCCCCTTTTTGTCTCCTTCTCCCCTCTCCCCCCCCCCCTTTTTGTCTCCTTCCCCCCTCTCCCCGTGTCTCCTTTTCCCCTCTCTTTGGGCCTGCCCTCTGTAGCTCTGGGATGTGCAGTGGTTCAAACTTTGCCTGACATTGACCTCTCTCAAGGAGCATATTGCAGAATGTTACTATGAGACACTGCATTGATTTGATAGGCAAAAAAACTGAACTTCTTAATAAAATAAAGTACATAAAAGTAAATAGTTATTCAGGCATCACATATTATAATTGTCTAACTACGATTCGTCGTCACGCTGCTTTGCGTAGTGCGTACGACTTAGCGATGAGCGCCACAGGCGCTCATTGCCTGGCGAGCCTCGCACAGCGAGGCGAGCCGTTAAACCGTAGTACTTTAGCAATGAGCGCCGCAGAAAAAATGGAGGACGAACAAAACTAAAACGAGGCGACAGCACTATAACCACGGAAAACACGTACTGATAATCCGCTAAGACGCATACCACACATTATCCGCCATTTTAGGATAATGCGGAAGTACACAGCTACGCTAACGGTTTCGGCTCGCGCACGCACAATATTACACGTTCATCACGCTTACACAGCAGCTCCACACCACTAATGCTGCAACATCAACACAGATTGCCAGCTCTTCAACACAATGCTTCAAAATACGTAAATTCATTTATTAATTTGTATTCTATATTTCAGTAGTACACAGAAAACATCATTAGCTACCTTACAATTCCATATGTATATTAATAACTAAACAACTTTAAAAACATACACATCTGATTGCCGTCATTTTTTGACGGGCAATACGCTAATATATATACCGAGTAAAATCCAGAAACCTTCCAGATCCATTTGGGTGCTCTGCCTCCTCAGACATTGTGCTCCTTATGGTGGGTTGTTCAGTCTGCACATTTGCTCCGGTCTGTGCACGTCAAGCCCGCCTGTGCAGTTTAAAGCTCTCTCTGTTTCTGTCTCTCTCTCTCTCTCGCTGTCTCTCTCTCTCTCTGCTTGTTTGTAACTAGATCACAGTTGGTGAAAGCACTCTCTTTATTGAAGCAACATGTTTTAGTTAGTAATGGGTGTGTCGCATCGTCTGTGTGCGGTCTCATCACACGTGGTTTGTGATTCATTAGGACACTACATACAGTACCAGCTTTCCTGGTACCTTCCTTCGTTTATGTTGTATATTCTACATTTTTTACTTTGTGTGTGTCTGTGTGTGTGTGTGTGTGTTATTGTATTGACGTGTGTGTTTGTGGCATCTGTCCGGGGATATCTGTTGGACCTCCTTATTTTTCCAGTGCTTCCCTCACACATGGCCGCTACGTTCACTTCACACATGGACACTGCCTGGGAACGGGGGCGAGGAGGCTCTGATGTCCTCCAGATGTGACCTCCTCCAGGTCCTGGAGCCTCTTCCTTATCTGCCCGCACTCTCTCGCTCTCTGTTTCTAGGCCCACATTGCCCTGACTGTCATTTCTCACTCAAGGATCACACTTCATAATATTTTTATTCTTTATGGCAATGAAATGTGGAAGAACACAGAAGAAATTAACCCTTCAAGTGGCAAAATAAAAATCACAAAAATGCTTTACAGTGGCAGTTATATGTTTTTATATATAAATGTTGTTTAGTCCTTCAGTCATGTTCAATGCTCTGTGACCATATGGACACAGCACGCTGTGTTTCTGATTGTACCTATCCATATGGCTTTCTTAGCAAAGATACTGGAATGGATTGCCAGTTCCTTCACCAGTGGACCGCAATTTGTCTGACCTATCTGCTATGACCTTTCCACCTTGGGTGACTCTACATAGGATAGCTCACAGCTTAATTGAGATACACAAGGCCCTTCAACACTACAAGGTATATTTATAAAAATGTATATTGTGACAAGGCTCTGTTGCTTCAGTAGGACTGAAGGAGTTAACCTCTCTGCTCAGTTAATTAGCTGCTCCTAGGCAACCCTAATTTAAGACTGCTCCTGGAGTATGTGAGGTCCTGCTTAAAGACTGATTGTTTGACCTGGAGAAAGATGCACATAGTAAGACAGCAGCTTGGAGCTTAAGGCTGCTTGTGGCAGAGTGATGTCCCGGAGAACTGAGTAATATACAAGCCAGTGATTTTACAATCTATCAGACGGTTTATTTTGCTCCACCCTGGTTTAGTTGGATGAGAGTTGGTTAGTGAGGAAACTGTATATCAGTTAAGGAAATGCTTGAGTGGAAGCTAGGAATATAATTTTTTTTCTTTGTTTTGTTTGTTATCTTGGAAAAATCTTTGAAAAATATCTCAGCCTCTTGTATTGTGTCCACCATCAAAGCACCTGAAACATGGGCACAAACATAAAGAAAACGGGTAGCCTATATGTACATATGTTTATATGTAAGTACATATCTATGTATATATGTATGTATATATATTTTTTTCAAAGAATTAGCCGGAAACCAGTTTTAAAAGCTACTTTTTTTCTTTTTTTTTTTTACTTTAAATCATTATTTGTATTACTACCAAATAAAGCAGTGAGTCCTTGTTGTACTGTATAAGCAGTACAGTGATCCTTTAAATATGATCCCATTTTGTCCTTGTTTGCTGAGCTCCTGCCTCACGATATCACTATTAGTTGGTGCTCATTTCTACCCAGACAAAGCTTCCCCTTCACGTCTGGGCCTCTGCAGCACAATGAACTGAAATATCATCTCCATTTCTTTTCTTATGACAAGTAAACCCCTGTTACAGAATGTGCTGCATGCAGTTTTTCGTTAGGGTTAATTAAGGATAGTGTGGGACGTGCTGGTATTGTACCACAGACTGGTCATTGATGTCCAACGTATAGGGCTGGGTTGTCTCCCTGTGTATTCATTCATGCTCATCTATAGCTTTTGCACGCGTTTTATCACTTTATTACCTTTAATCTGTAATTTTGCAATGCGTTACCAGTCATCCCAAAATCATAATTCTTAAAACACATGAAAAATGGGCTGTGTTAGTCGTTTCTTTCTGTAATTAATAATTCCTGAGATGTTTAGCATTGTTTATTCAAATGGGTCCGTTTGTGAACATTGAAGTGCTAATTTGCAAAAAAGAGCAGCCTACCCCCAATGTTATCATACAGTTAGTCCCGCCCGACCCCATGTTTATCAAGCACAATTGAGCTACACATAGCGTAAAGAGGCAGCACAAACAATGCTAGGTGTCTCATGCATTAGTGCAATGTACAGCCAGCTTTGAATGCTCTCTAAGATGAAACAAACTTGTTGTTTACTTATTTGCCCAAGTGCAAGTTTTCAACAAAACTAAATAAAGATCTTACTTGAAGTTCATGAGCATATTTGGGGGAAATGAGTAGTGGTCAAATCCTAAAAGCCGGACGCATCCTCCAGAGTTATATCAAATCACTTCTTTCTCTCCGGCCTTCTTTTCCTCGCTTCACTCTCACACTCAAGTTCGAAACCAGCAGGGAGTTTGGAAGCCAGATAAGATGATATGGTGGTAACTTATGTACAACTTATTGCTGGCTTTCCTCCGTGGTTCATAGGAGCTCCATGTATTGTTAGGCCACAATCTTTAATAACATTAATATTTTATACATTTCCGGAGAGCTGTGGTTGTAACTGTTTGATAATTGGATCAAATGAAAAATGGAAAACACACCCTCCCTTCTTACAGGCCCAGAATCCTAAAATTTGCATCAACAAAGACTCCTGACGTCTCACTATTCCCTCATTGCACTGATGCAAGAATATCCCCTCATGATCCAGCTCCGAGAAAGTGATGTAATAAAACCAAAATGGATTCCTCTATTCATAATAAGACTTCACATTCTGATTTTATCTAAAAATGTTTTTGATGTCCATCACACAACTAGTGTTGTTATTTTGTTGTTTACTTCACAACCAAGTGCCTTCTTTCATTTAATACATATGTAACAGACGACTGTAGTTCATGTTTTTGTTTTTATTTTTTAACCCTTTTTTTTTATAGCAACTTTGAGTTGTAATCCAGCTTTACATTATTGTTTATTGCAGCTAAAGCACTTGTTGCTGTTACATTAGTCTATATTTGCGTATTTTAAATAAAAAATAATACAAATAGAAAGTTGCTAAAAAAATATTTCATACACCTACCAGGATTTGAGAAGGTTTGGTGATCACTACAGTATACTCAGTTTCTGTACCATCCGACATTGCACCCGGTGTCATTATACATACGCACACAGTGCTTGATTCAAGGCCTTCTTGTTCCAACTCCAAGACATGATACAGGAGCTCCAGACATGAGAGTAATGTCTGGCTGCGTAATAGCTACTTATCTTGTTAGTGGTAATTTCATTAAGTCTCTGATCTGGTACTTTTAGCGAGCGCCTGCGCTTCTCATTTAATTATAGCAAATAATCTTCCGGAGAATATAGAGTCCAAGGTATACTTGTATTTGAGGTTCTTTGTGAGACAGAGACATCAGTGATTGTTAAAAAACAAATATAGTATATATATATATATGTGTGTGTGTGTGTGTGACGACAGCTTTGATGATGGAATATCTTAAAGTGAAGTGCTGTTTGGCTCAAGAGCTCGGAGGAATGGGAGCATTATCCTAACATTATGGATATCTAATACTTCTCTACTTATTGCTCTGTCTCAAGCACGGAGTAGGAAATGGTTAAATGCATCACTATGTCTCAAGCACAGAGTCACTTACTAACTGCCATCTTGCCCAGAGCCGCCGCCTTCCAGCACTGCTACACCGAAACCCCCAGAGGAGAGGACCTAACTGGTGGTCCAGCTGGTCATTCCTCTTTAGCGCTGTAGGTCGGTTCCAAGCACTTTGGAGTGCTAAGCGAAATCGCTCTAAACAGGGTAATTTTAACATAGGGTAGATAGGGGAACCCAAGGAAAAAAATACACAAATGCAATTGAAATGTCCACTTTTTTGGCTTTATATGAACTTTTAAGAAACCACAAACCTAAAATAAAAAACACAAACTGAACCTTTTTTTTTTTTTTTTTTTATATAGAAAATGTAAAGAAGTGGCAAACATTAATTAAACAGTCCACTTTAAATGGCAAATGGCTCAGAGCGTTAAAAGGGGTCTGGCCATGAAAAAAACGTGTTAGTGGAGCACAGTATTAAACCGGGATTGGCGGCCAAATAAAGCCACTCTATAGCGAAGTTTGTGGCTAAGCGGAGAATTACAGGAAAAAGAGCATTTCGCGTATCAGGGGTATAACCTGTGTATATGTGTGTGTATATGTCTGTGTATATATGTGTATATATATATATATATATATATATATATATATATATATATATATATATATATATATATATATATATATATATTAACAGTGGCCTATCTGATGAGGGTGATCCACGGCGGGGGACTATTGGATGTACAGGGTTATTTAATCTGGTTATCATCGATTTCTGCTCTTTTTGACCTGCCTTGGTCATAAATAAATAATAAACATAAGATTCATTATTAGTTTTACTTTACTGCAGTGCTTCCTCTCAGAAGTAAACAATGCAGCAGTTTCTGACAAGTAGAGCCCTTGAAAATGGGATACTCCTAGAGGTAAAAACAATAAAGCATAAAAAGTTGTATAAAAATATGCAAAAGATTTACATTTAGATGGAAACAACTTCTATTAATTACATTGTCCCTTTTTAAGTTCATAATTGTAACATAAAGTGTTTAAGATTGATAGTGAGCTGTGACTGTGGAGGAAAACACCCCAATGAATCTTGCAGTGTGGTGAGCTCACCCACTTTGCCTGTTTATATAAAGCGAAGACGTATACAATGAGCTGACATTCAGCGGCGGTGAGGTGCGACGGCAGCGCTGTGATAAATGGAACGGTTTTAGCGACTTGCTCATCATTCATAAACCTTATCTGGGCTATTATCACAGGAGGCCAGGAATTAATAGCACAATTAGCTGGATAATATTAGGTGTGTTGATACGGGCTCGCTAAGTCATTAGATCCCCACGTCGTGTCTGGCAGGGTGTCTGAGAGAGAGAGAAGGATAATGGGAATTGTTCTGGAATTTCTGAGATTTTCTAATCCTTCTGGTGCTCATATAAGGCAATAGATGTTCTCCTGCCAGCTCCCCCGGCGCTTCTGGAAGAGCAGGGATTATAGTAATGTGTTTGGAGGGGCATTAAAGTGCTTAGACGTTAATGTTGTCTGTGATAACTGATTATCAAGTGCATTTACTGTGTGTATGTGTGTGTGTGTATATATGTGTATATAGATATATATATATATATATATATATATAAATAGTACATTTTGTGTTCAACAAGTTAAATTCAAGACATACAGTTATTACACTGCATTCTGGGAACCATGGCAGGGACATCCAAATGTACCCACAAAGGCTTCGCTCTTGCAATCCATAACCATTTTAAACATGGCTTCCTTTAAGAATATGCCTGCTGTATTACACAGCTTTTTTTTGCAAATCTCAGGATGGATTATACACAAGCTAGGATTCCTAGATATATATACAGTGGTACCTTGGTTCTCAGCCTTAATCCGTTCCGGGGCGGCAGGTTGAGAACCAAAAAGGTTGAGTACCTAACTCCCATAAGGAGTAATGTAAATTGGCTTGAGCAAACATGATGAGTATGAAGGTAGATCGATGAGTACCTAGGTTTTTTGATCATCCAGACACTTTGAATATAAAACATTTTGAGTTCCGAGGAGGTTGAGAAACAAGTTTGTGTATATATATATATATATATATATATATATATATATAATTATTATTATTATTATTATTATTATTATTATTATTATTATCTTATGGTGGGCAACAAAGTGATAGAAGCTGTCACCAGTACATTAGAGTTCACATTTTGACCTTCTAAACATAGGCTAAAAACCTATTTACTACTCAGAAGTCCAAGAAATAGTTATTGCACTGCACTCTGGCAAATTGGGTGGGGATATGCAAATGAATCCACAATACATTTTCACTCTTGAATCCAATATCACTTTATACATGGCTCCTTTTAGGCATATGCTTGCTGTATTACATAGCTTAAAAGCATAATATAGACTAGCTTATGTACAATTTAGGAAACCTGCCCAACAGACGGTTGGCTCAATCTTAAATAGATTTCATCAGTGTGGGGCTGGTTCCTAACTTGTGCTATGGATTTTGTGTTAAAAGTTTGCTTCCCTATTTTCCCTTTTTCCAATCTTACCCATGCTTCTTATATCAGAAACACACATTACATGGAGTCATTCTATACATATATAGATTTATTTCCCACAACCCCAGAGGAGCCTATATAGGCACCTGGTACTAACCAATAGAGACACTGCATTTGGGTACATTTTAACCCTATACTAACCTTCAAGCCAACAGCAGCACAATGCAGAAATTCACATAGGAATGTCTAAGCTCCTTCTTGCATCCTTGTGCAGGGAAAACCTTCCATGATGCTTTGATGCACAAACTGACAATAACTGAAATAATGTTAAAGCTGCCTGTGATTGGCCAAAACAAATAATGAATTTTATGCTAATACGGTTTTCAAGGGACATTCCTTGTCAAAATCAAGTGTCAGAAACCTGGAGAAGTTTGCAAACAGCAGGGCACATTTGTTAATGTTTGTTTTGGGCTTTTCTTCATGAAAAAAATGTTTTCATACACTACTGATTCTTGTGTGTTCACATTTGAATGTCTAAAAATAAGTAAAAAAACAAACAAAAACTACTTAATTCCTGCTCAGAATTCCTAGAAATACAGTTATTAGCCAGTAAAACAGCATTTATAGGCATTTCTTATTAAAATACTTAAAAGTAAATGGATACACAGTAATATTAATATTATATACCTAGTAACAGGAGTAACGTTCCTAGTCCCTTTCTATATACAAATGAAGCCCTAATATATGAGCATCACAATTGTATATTGAGAGGAAAGGGTTACAGCGCCAGGCTGGGGATTCTGTTTACTCAAAGCTTTGACTGTTGGGCTGTGGCCAGGATTTCAGTTCTGTAACTCCATCCGTCCATGAACAGGACACTTGGAAGTCACTTTCTCAGAGCTTGACAATCACATCATTAGAGCTCTGCAGCGTCAGGGTAATAATGAGTCTGCACCATCATGTAGAACAGTCCCCATCAGATGGAGAAGCTGGAAAAAAGTTCATTTAATGGGAAAAATATAAAGTTGAAAAATGTAAACATAATTCAGCCGGGAAAAAAGTCCTATATCTGTTTTTTAATAAGAAAAAAGATGTTGATGCTTCTTCTGGGCCCTGGGATAAGCCATGATACAATAGTTGTGAGTATGTTAAAGGGGTGTTTACATTTCTGGTTGCATTTCCGGTAGCAATAAGTCTGTTTCTGGGGCAGTGAGAAGTGTGGTGTCAATTTTAATATTATCCCTCTTTTCCCTCCTTCCCTACTCATACCTCCATTAATAACATAAGCACACACCCTCATGATTCAGCTCCAAGGAAGTGTTATAAGAAACACAAATGCTAGTATTGTTAGTTTGGTGCATACTTGATAAACAAGTGTCTTTTATTTCAGGAACTGCAGTGGTCCTTTAATATTTATTCTTAAATGTTAGTGTTGGCTTTTATATAATATTTCATTACCTTGGTGCTATCTTCAGTTGCACCAGCTATTATAGTGAGCTTAAGGAGGGAAAAAGCTGAAAGCTCTCCATCATGAAGGGACCATACATTACAAGCTCATTTCATCTTTTTTTTTTTTTCATTTTGGGGTTAATATCTCTGTAGAAATCAAGGAAAATTATGATTATTGGTCCTATTAGTACCAGCAGAGTCAAATAAACAGGCAACAATGAGGGAGGGTGACTGGATTAATTACATGATTTTACAAAACTCTTAATAAAATTGTGAAACATGCATCTGTTTTAAGAAATTAAATTTTTTCCACACTTACAGCCTTATTAAATTGCGATTCAGTAAATTTAAAAGGGCTCTATATAAGCACACAGCATATTTTTTTTTACAGACGTTTTTAGTTGGTGAACTTCATACAAAAGCAAGGTCTTCACTAACTAAAAACTTCTATAAATAAAATATGCTGTGTGCTTAAATAGAGCCCTTTTAAATTTACAGAATCGCAATTTAATAAGGCTGTTAGTTTTCAGTGCTCTGGATGTAAAGCAGCATTAATTAATTTAATGTCCCTTTAACTATTGTATGCACTTTTGGAAAAGTAGACTTGATGGTCAAACTGCTATTAGAAAGTAAAAAAATAAATGCACTTTCATTTAATAAAGCGATATGGAAGGTTCCTGGATTTTGCTAGGCATATAATATACCATGTAATTAGGTAGATTAAATGGGCAGATATTTTTTTTTTTTTTTATATATTAAAGGTATGAAAGGGAGCTGGGTTAATAATGCATCGGATAGAGGAAAATTTATAATGTCTAAAAAAAAAATGTTTGCATGAAAAAATTCCAAAGTAAACGGTCAAGCCTGAAGTTTGCTGAATTTCTTGCTTTTGCAAACTGTTTTCTCTCAATGTTGACACCTCCTGAAATTCCCAGGGATAATTAGCATAACTTATACAATGTTTTTTTGGCCTGGGGATTTTGCAGACCTGCTCAGTTAGCACCTGTAGTCTGCCCTACTGTGGGAAGTCACATGATTTCAGACACTTTCCTTTCCTTTCCTTTAGCCAATCAGCATGCGCATGTGCTGCATATTGGATATCTCATTAAAAGTGAGATATCCAATATGCAAATCTCAGTTGCTGGGGGTGTCTACATCACCCCAGCACATTTTTTTCTTTTCTGCAAAAAATGTTGCATTATTTCATGCAAACATTTTTTGCTAGGTGGATTATGATGCATTCTACAGGATGCATTCATAACCACCTCACTTTCATATTTCTTTAACTGCTGTAAAATCTATTCCTTTTTTTTTTTTTTTTTAGAGTAATCCAATTTCCAGTATCTTGGAAGGAATTTTCAATGTTTTTTTTGTTTGGCTTCCTCCTGGATCAATTCACAATTTACTAATTGCAAGCATTAGAGGAGATCTCCAAAAGATGATCTTTATAAACGAAAAATATTTTTCAACCTTAATTACTATGATACTTCTAGCAGGGATTCAGTTTAATGCTACTTCAAACACAACACAAGGAGTTTCATCTCAAGGACATTGGATGACTTCATGCAGTTGTTGCTTGAAACGGATCACTTGCCTGAGGCTGTGTGTCAAATGGAAATCCCCCCATGTACTGCAGGAAGAAGGGGGGCTGGGGATGGACCCCACACTACTCCCTCCCATATGTCACTTTTCTTGGTACAGTACTTAAACAGTAGTGCTAGCCCCATGTTGGAGGAGACAGGGGGGCTCCAATATAACCTATTTTGGGGACTTGTTGATTTAGAATTATGAATTTGCAAACTAACTGAACAAAAACCCAAATCAGATTTCGACCTGTGATTTCCAATGACTGTGGCATCAACACCAAAAAAATGAAATGGTAGATCCCTTTAAAGGACCATTGTATATGTCAAATAAAACATCCTGAAGAACTAGAATAATCTCTAATGCATTATATTTTATATACAGTTATGCTGCAGTGGATCAACAACTATTCAAGTAAATAAAGATCAGAATGAGTTTAGAACAAAAATGGAGCTCTGCAGAAAGGAATAATTGCATATAAAGGATACAAATGCATTTTTCCCATTATCAAGTTTAGTTATTGAAAACATAATGGAGAAAAAATAAGCATAACAAATCAAAATTATAGATCATTATTGTTGCTAGTTGTACCACTACAGAAATGTAAAGGCTGCTTTAATACATTTGTCCACATTCACTAATACATAAGCACGCATTATCTTTATCCTCCATGTTGCCCACACTCACTAATACATAAGCACGCATTATCTTTATCCTCCATGTTGCCCACACTCACTAATACATACCCACCACACATTATCTTTATCCTCAATGTTGCTGACACACATTATCTTTATCCTCCATATTATCCATACTCACTAATACATAAGCATGCATTATCTTTATCCTCCATGTTGCCAACAAACATTATCTTTATCCTCCATATTATCCACACTCACTAATACATAAACATACATTATCTTTATCCTCCATGTTGCCCACACACATTATCTTTATCCTCCATATTATCCACACTCACTAATACATAAACATACATTATATTTATCCTCCATGTTGCCCACACTCACTAATACATACCCACCACACATTATCTTTATCCTCCATGTTGCACACACTCACTAATACATACCCACCACACATTATCTTTACCCTCAATGTTGCTGACACACATTATCTTTATCCTCCATGTTGCCCACACTCACTAATACATAAACATACATTATATTTATCCTCCATGTTGCCCACACACATTATCTTTATCCTCCATATTATCCACACTCACTAATACATAAACATACATTATATTTATCCTCCATGTTGCCCACACACATTATCTTTATCCTCCATATTATACACACTCACGAATACATAAACATACATTATATCTATCCTCCATGTTGCCCACACTCACTAATACATACCTACCACACATTATCTCTATCCTCCATGTTGCCCACACTCACTAATACATACCTACCACACATTATATCTATCCTCCATGTTGCCCACACTCACTAATACATACCTACCACACATTATCTCTATCCTCCATGTTGCCCACACTCACTAATACATACCCACCACACATTATCTTTAGCCTCCATGTTTCCCATACTCACTAATACATAAACACACATTATCTTTCCCATCACCCACTCCAATATTCTCAAATGGGGTCTTCCCAAAGGCTCAGCCTTGTACGCTAGGCCCGACAGCCTGATTAAATTCCACTCTGGCCGTTACCACGGTAACCCGCATCTTCCTCCCTATTCCCCACACAGGAATTTCCATGACTGAGGTGGGGTAAAGAAAAGGTGAAGAAATAAATGGGGCCTTGACCTTGACCGGTGACTGTGCATAAAAACATTAGCCAATATCCCCTTCTGACTGTTTCGCTCCCCCTCTACTGAATGGCATGTTAATGGCCTCCCCTCCTGCTTTAATAAAAATGGCTGTGCGCATTCCATGTGCGTTCTCCTGCATTCTTGGCCGGCACACAAGATGAAATGATTTTACAAAGTGAAACACATATTTGGATTGCAGGGGGTCTGAGCGCTGAACAAATAATTATTTTCCTGCATTCCACAATATGATGTGACGCAGAGCGTGTGAGATTAGTCAGTGTTGGAAACGCTGCTCCATATCACATAATAAATAAAGTATGAAGAGTAATAATAGACAAAAACAAACCCGCAGTGTGGAATATAATTATACGTTGCTGTGGAAACTGTTCCCATAATGCAAAATATTGATAATACAATGGTATATTATTTACACTGTTCAGAGTGTTTAAAGGGACACTGTAACCCCAACAGGGAGATGATTTCATTTTAAAGAGCATTACATTCTGCCTATACATGTTATTAGCAGTTTTTCTCTAAAGTAAATCACTTTTGAAATATTTAGAATTGATTGTGATACTCAGTATGCTAATGTGCGACTCAGTGTGCTAATGTACGATTTAGCGTGCTTTATAAAGGTGGCAGAAGCTTCTAACTGCCGGATAACATTGGGGGTCTTCATTTTGGCTACTACGGAGTCAGACAAGCAGACTATAATCCTCAAAGCAGCTAATTAATATGCACAAGCCACTCATTTGCATGTAAATGCAGCAACAACAACATGGAATTTCCCAGGTTCAAAATATAGTAATTTTTTCACGCTCTTTAACATTTAACCTTAAAAAATACTTGATTTTGGGGTGATAGTCCTTTTAAGGACCACTACGGGATCCATTTTATTTTCTTAGTTGAATCTGTGTTACTTTCTCAGCTAGGTGTCAAATTGTAAGTACTATTAAGAGCCATGCTGTATGTACTGAGAGGATGGTAGGTAAGTGGATCAGCTTTCCAGTGGTAGTGGTAGGGACAAATAGTGTAAAAGAAGTGGTTCCCAAATATTTTATTAGGGGACCTTACACACGCCAGGATCCTGGCCTGTGTGTGGTTCTGAGGAGATGTTTCTGAAATACGTCAGTAAAGGTATTAAAGCATTCCTGTAAATTAATTTAAAAAAGCATGGACAAGGTGGCATCCATTGCGTCTCCCTGTTTTTATCAAAGCTACATATTTACAGCCTTATTAAACTGCGATTCGGCCAATTGAATAGGGCTCTTTTTAAGCACAGCTCATATTTTTTTGCAGAATTTTTTTGTTATGTGCTTATATAGAGCCCTTTTCTATTGGCCGAATCGCAATTTAATAAGGCTGTTAGCTTTTACTGCCTGATCTGTAGTTTCTTTGCACCAGTCTATATATTGACCTGAAAGGGGCATAAATTATAAGCTCCCTTCCCTGCGGTAATAAATGTTTTGTTGCATTATTTTTTAAACTTTCATAACCTGTTGCTGTGATGGAGGAATAAATGGGTTAATTAAAAATGCTAATAAAACCTATAAAATATGCTTCAAATTCCAAAATGTTCACTTCACTTGGTCTATGAAGCTCTTGTAACGTCAGTGCTCAAGAGCAGTGCAGCAGGTGCAAAGCACTGGGGCCCGCCGTTATGTGGATTTTTCCTAATTAATTTTATAGAAATATGACCTGATTACTATAGGTGTGATTTGATAACAAATATTTAATTTTATTTATGTTTTATCTTCTTTAGTGAGCCCTACCTTATATAGAGAAGCTGCAAGGGGACCCCCCAATTTTTTTGCACCAGGCCCCTCCGTTCACTACTCAACAGAATGTAGGGCGTACTTAAGGTTTACCATTCTGCTTTGCTTTGGGGAATTAAAAATAAATGGACTCTTAAGACTTTCATTGTCTGTTTTTTTGGCAAAAGCACACATAAAAAAAGCAGCTTTTTGTTTAAGCAGTCATTAGAGAGATCATATTGCTGCATTAGTCGGTCAGGCCCCATTAGGGAGGTATTGACATAATAGACTGGCTTTGTCTACCTTGGATATTAAACCCTGGCAGAAATTTTAAGCAAATTATACTGTAATTTTTTACTAACTCCTAATCTCTCGCTTTCCAGGAAAATGAATTTAACAGAGTTTATAATATTCAATCATGGGATTAAACATTGTGTTAACGATTATACTATTCAGATCAAACGAGTAGGGGATAATGGGGCAATTCATTGTTAGTGTACAGTAATTATGTAGAAGGGCAATTATACTGTAATGTTCTGCGGAATGGGGAGGAGCTTATTTCTATCACTTGCGACTTTATAATGCTGGTAATCTGTGAAATATTAAAGATTTCAATCATTTTTTTATCTTAAAGGGATATGGAAGTTTCTTGGATTTTAATAGGTATATAATATCACTGTTTATCTTTTTACTTTTATGTACTTAGAAGTGCTTATGAACTCTGCCTAAAATCAAACAAATAGTCCCTGTATGTGTCTGCCCTCTGCCGCATATGGAGACACACAGGCTCTTATTTAATTGTCCAAATCGCAATTAAATGAGGCCGTAATATTTTAAAAAAAATATTAATGGGAAGAAGGCCAGGAAGGAAGCTATAGGAACATTACAATGTGACACAGGCCATCTGATAATTAGTGACCAGGAAAAGGCAGATGAGCTAAATAGGTTATTTTCGTCGGTTTAAACAAGTGAGGTACCAGTGGTTTGGACACAGCAACATAATGGGGCTACACAACCTTCACCAAATAACTGGTTAACCCAGAAATCCAAAAGAGGTCGGAAAAAATAAATGTTAATAAAGCCCCGGGTCCTGATGGAATACATCCAAGGGTACTGAGGGAGCTGGGTTCTGTAATAGCCAAACCATTATATCTAATCTTTCAAGACTCACTCACTACAGGGTCTCTACCAGATGACTGGAGAAAAGCAGAGGTGATACCTATAGTCAAGAAGTGAGCAAGAGCAAATCTCGGGAATTATACAGTGAGCCCCACTTCTGTAGTGGGAAAGCTTTTAGAAGGGTTAATAAGCGATAATATACAAGAATATGTCTATTTAAACAGGATTATAAGTAGGACTAAACATGGATTTATGAGGCATAAGTCATGTCAAACAAATCTAATTAGTTGCAATGAGGAGGTTAGTAGGAACCTGGATCAAGGCAACTCAGTGGATGTAGTCCTTTTGGATTTCGCAAAATCTTTTGATACAGTGCAACATGGGAGACTATTGAGCAAACTAAGGGATACTGCAGGGTAATGCAGTAAATATATGCACATGGACTGAGAGCTGGCTAAAAGACAGGAAGCAAAGGGTTGTGGTAAATGGAACATACTCCGATTGGACTAATGTGGTAAGTGGGGTTCCTCAGGGTTCAGTATTAGGTCATCTCCTTTTTAACATATTTATTAATGACTTAAAAGAGGAACTGGAAAGTAGTGTCTCCATTTTTGCTGATGAAACAAAGTTCTGGAAGGTAATTTAATCATAAAATGGTGTACTTTACCTCCAAAGGGATTCACATAAATTAGAGGAATGGACATCTAAATGGCAGTTGAGATTTAATGAATAAATGTAAAGTTATGTATCTGGGAAGGAAAAAAATCCATGCAATTTTAATCTTAATGAAGCAAATCGAGGGGTATCTGATATTAAAAGGGATTTGGGAGTGCTTTTGGACAACCACCTAGGTAACAGTGTTTAATGCCAAGCTGCAGCTGCAAAGGCAAGTAAAATATTATCATGTATTAAGAAGGGTATAGAAGCCAGGGAGGCAAATATAATTCTGCCACTATACAAATCTCTAGTACGCCCTCATTTGGAATATGGAGTACAATTTTGGGCACCACTTCATAAAAAGGACATTTTAGTGCTGGAAAAGGTACAGAGAAGGGCAACAAAACTAATACGGGGAATGGAGGGGCTAAGTTATGAAGAAAGACTAACCAAATTAATCTTATAGAAAAAAAAAAGGCCACTAAGAGGGTATATGATTACCTTATATAAATACATCCAGGGTTAGTATAAAGATTTGTCAAGTGAACTTTTTGCACCAGGAGGTTTTCCCTTAATTCCAATGCCTTTCATTGCGTTCCCAGAAATGTAATTGCACAACAATTTCCAGCTCACAAATCTGCAATAAAAATATAATTTTTATGTATTATTTCCGTGTTATATTGATCCTGGGAATCAAGGCGTTAATACATATCATGGAACCTGCATGGACTAGAACAGTTGTGTTATTGATTTCTACATTTCTGGATGCGGGTCCGATTGCAAATCGGACTTCTAAACACTAATTGATTGTAGATTAAACTCCATGTTTTACTGATGTCATGACGGTCTCATTTACTATTGGCTCTGTCTAAATTGTAACTTATGCGCTTGCTTAATTGATCATGATCATGCGCTGAAATGCTACTTACGGGTTCATGGTTTGCGTGTTGAGGCTGTGAGCAGGTAATTGAATACCTTCAAACAGAACTTTTGCCTGTGAGTTATACATTTTATCCATTTATAGATGCAATTACGGGCTTGCAATTGAATAGGGGGCATAGGCTGTAGAGCTGGATCCTAGCCTATCAAGGAGGATGTCGTTTCCTGTGAGATAGACAATGATTGGTTAGTATGAGATGAGGCACATCAAGTACAACAGTGTGTGTGTCTTCATGAGCTGCAGAGGGCAGGCCCATACAGGGACTATCTGTTTGATTTTTAGCCAGTAAGAACTGAGCTTATAAGCAACTCTTAACAAAATAAAATACATAAAAGTAAATAGATAATACAGGGATATTATATACCTCTACCAGAACCATTTCATATCCTTTAAGATGTTCTTCTATAGATGTTTTATGCTTATGGATTACAGCTGCTAATATTATTAGTTTGTTACATACTTAATAAAAAAAAGTGAAGTTTTTCCTAAACCGCAGCTCTTTGGGTGTCGTCAGGCCTGTCCATAGACGTGTATCCATAGTCTCCCACTCCCCAGTTTTGCATCCTTGCATCACTTCCCTGCGTGACACAACCTCACGTGCTGCAGAGCTCTGTCTGTTACAGGAGTCTTTGGAACAAAAATGTCATAACTCATCAGAAAGCTTTGAAGCGGCTCAGATAGTGCTCAGACAGGGCTGGTTCTGTCTGCGCATCACATTCCTTGTCAGGGCTCTTCAGCACTTTGATGTCTGGGCCCTGCCATTCAGGGCTAGATGAAACAACCACTGCAGTTTAAGAAGAACTACACTTGTTTGTTAAGTATGTACCAAACTAACCATATTAGCAGCTGTGTAAGCCATTGATATAAAGCATCTTTTGTGGAAAACTGAATTCTTGTTTAGAAGTACCAGGAATCCATTTTGTGTTTGTTACATCACTTCCTCAGAGATGCATCACAAGGGTGTGTGATTTGTCTATCAGTAAAGAGGGAGGCGGAGAGCCATTGTAAAGATAATTGGATAAGATTGAAATAGACACAACACCCCTTCCCTCTCACTGGCTCAGTAGCAGACCCCTTGCATCATTCACTGCAACAATATCTCTCCAGCAATATAAACACCTCTCGCGCACAGCTATCATTGTTTCCTCCCTGCATTTTTATGTTTCAAGCCAGCCTTAAAGTTTTCAAATATTGTTTTTCATTGTGCGCTGCGTCCTTTAATTACGTACTGCCCAGTGGGAGGCTCCAACACTACACTCATCCAAATAGGAGCACTTTATATCCTAGGTCAGTATGGGGTGAACGGATAGAAATGTCCAAAGGTGTCTTCTAGTTTCTGATGGGTTAATCATTATTTAATTCAGTGATGAAACTTCACTTAAGTTCTGGTAATAGAGTAAAATTAGCCCTGAAGTAGCCAACGTAAATACTCAGTGACCAAATATGGTAATATAAAGTACTTTCTCAATTATTATTATTATCCTTTATTTGTAACGCGCCAACTTATTCCGTATCGCTATACAGGGGTTACGTACAAGGTAAAAGCAATATTAACGCATTGCAAAGAATGGAGAGCCCAGTCCTTGAGCTTAAAATCAAACCAGCTAGTTCCCCGAGCACCGACATACGATGTAAAACTCACATACCGTATATACTCGAGTATAAACCGAGTTTTTCAGCCCTTTTTTTAAGGCAAAAAAGGGCCCCCTCGGCTTATACTAGAGTCACTCTCCCCCCTGTGTCTCTCTAACCCCCCCCGTGTCTCTCTAACCCCCCCGTGTCTCTTTAACCCCCCCGTGTCTCTTTAACCCCCCCGTGTCTCTTTAACCCCCCCGTGTCTCTTTAACCCCCCCGTGTCTCTTTAACCCCCCCGTGTCTCTTTAACCCCCCCGTGTCTCTTTAACCCCCTGTGTCTCTTTAACCCCCTGTGTCTCTCTAACCCCCCCCGTGTGTCTCTAACCCCCCCGTGTGTCTCTCTACCCCCTGTGTCTCTTTCCCTCCCCCCTCAACCCCCCACCTCCACCTAAACCCCCCTAAATACCTCCCCCCTCTCCCCTCACTTACCTGCTTGTGCTCCGGCCTCCGCTCCTTGACCCGGCGCGCATGTGACGTCACATGTGCACTGCGTCATTAGCATATACCGGGTGCCGGGGGTTGAGGTTGAGGAGGGGGTTGAGGATGAGGATGGGGGATTGAGGAGGGAGGTTGAGGATGAGGAGGGAGGTTGAGGATGGGGGGGTTGTAGAGAGAGGATGAGGATGGGGGGGTTGTAGAGAGAGGATGAGGATGGGGGGGTTGTAGAGAGAGGATGAGGATGGGGGGGTTTGTAGAGAGAGGATGAGGATGGGGGGGTTTGTAGAGAGAGGATGAGGATGGGGGGGTTTGTAGAGAGAGGATGAGGATGGGGGGGTTGAGGAGGGAGGTTGAGGAGGGAGGTTGAGGAGTGGGGTTGAGGAGGGAGGGGGGAAGAGACACATGGAAGGGAGAGGGGAGAAGAGACACGGAGAGAGAGGGGGACACAGAGGGCAGCACATTTCCCACCCTCGGCTTATCTCGAGTCTCTCAGTATTTTGTGGTAAAATGGGTGCCTCGGCTTATACTCGGGTCGGCTTATACTCGGGTATATACGGTACTTACTTTCTAATGCAGCGGTTCCCAACCTTTCTAGTGCCGCTACTCTTTGATAAAATTTGACGGCCCCTAACAGTAAAATTATTTCCGTTGCTCCGCCATCGCTGTAATTTTGCTACGGTTATGAATCGAAATATAAATATCTGATATGCCGGATGTATTTTCATTCTCACAAATTTAACATAAAGCGTAGGGATTAATCACAAAAACAATATGTAATATATACTGTGAAAGCTAAAACTAGTAAAGTTACAAGAATGGAAACGTTTAAAATCATTATGATTATATTGTCTGCCAACATCTATCGAATAATAATTATAGTAAGAAAGTACCAACTACCAGTGGACAAAATGTGCACAAATACAAGTTTTACAGATTAGAATAGATGGTTTTAGGCGACCCCTGGCAAATTGTCATTGGACCCCCAAAGGGGTCACGACCCACAGGCTGAGAACCATTGTTCTAAAGGGTTTGAGTGTAATACAGGAGGGTGATGTATACAAGATGGCGGTGTGTAAGGCAATAGGGTCATCAAGTGGAGGTGTCTGTGTGCACTGTAGATGGGTGTGAGTGATATTATTATGTAAGTGAGCACTTGTGCATATTAAGGCTGAAGGTGATGAGCTTCTTTATATAGGTGAGGATTTGAGGCAAGGGGGATAGACTAGTGGAACGAGATAAGGAGATCCATGGCGTAGGGGCAGCACAAGAAAGACTGAGAGACAGTAGGTGATGAGAGGAGGCAAGAAGAACGTCATTAGCAGAGCGAAGAGAGTGGTTGTGGGCGTATTTTGATGAGAGCAAAGGTGTAAGGGGGTGCACTGTTGTTAAGGGCTTTATATGTTATGGTCATGATTTTAAATTTATATTCTGGAGGCTGTGGGAAGCCAGTGGAGTGACCGACCGACACTGCGGACACTAGCGTTGGTACGGTAGATGAGTCTACCGGAGGATCATTATGAATTGGGAGGGGAGACAGACGGGTGAGGGGGAGGCCGGCATGGAGAGAGCTGCAGTAGTGGAGGTGAGATGTGATGAGAGAGTGAATTAGAGTTTTAGTGTCTTGTGTGACAAATTTTGCATATGTTTATTAGGTGGAAACGACCTTTATTAAAAAGAGAATAACATAGATCTTGCTGGCTTATTCGATCCTTGCATAGATTTTTTAATAATGGGTTTCCAATGTATAGAACATATGTGGATGCTCAAGTTACCTCACTAAATCTACTTTATTACATATACCAATCTCGTGAACTCACCATCTCGTCAATGTCGCCACATGCCATATCTTGTTGATTGTCACCGTTCAAGAGCCAGTGTAAGCACCAGATAACTGTGGGTATCTGCTTCACCATTTAGTTCACGAAATGTGTGTGTATAAAGTCATAATAAAACACCTACAAATAACCGGCCTGTCTGGCTCCGCGTACCTCCCATTACATGACTCAAATGTTTGTCAGGAAGCCATTGGATACGCTAAAACAAAACCAGAGACCTTTGATCTGAGAATCAAGAGCCAGAGTCACCTACTCGGACAGCAGCCTCTTTTAGACACATGTGCCCGTCACAGGGAGAGTTATCCTGTAGTATATCAGTCTGGTCTCACTGAATAGATTGATCCAGCCCTGAAATACCAGGCAATTCTACCCTGAACAGGAGATACAGAAAACTCCATGTCAGCCTTAGTCGGGCCAGTGAGCAAGGAGCCTGCGTCTGGAGCCCCATCACACTTAGAGAGACTAAGCCCAAAGGGTAATTTGCATAAGCAAAATCCTAATCAGACCAGACTAATGTTCTATGTGATATTTCTTCCTGTGAAAGGACACAAGTGGCTAAAAAAGGCGTCTCTCAGATTCCTTGGGATTTTCTCCATCCTGGATACAGGACACGTGAATGAAGCGCTGATTATCACAGAGACTGCTAAAATAGGTGATTGGTCCGCTGATTGGGAGAAGCTGCTGGGAAGAGTTGGCAATGGATGGACAACAGCTGTTTATATGTACTGGAAATTACCGGGTACTTCTTGACCTCCACACAATGACCCAAAAATACTTTTTAACTGTGCAAGTACCAGTACATTCAGGTGTGTGCCCAGCATATGTATTTATTTATTTATTTATTCATTTATTTAATTATTATTAATGTATTTAATTATTATTTATTTAATTATTTATTTATACTTTGTCAAATGCACTCTATTACTAATATTAAAGGGACATGGAAGGTTCCCCGTTTTCAATATTAAAATAAACCATCTAAGTGTTTGTTTGCACCTAAACATCATTTGTGCCTAATAGCTCTTTTTATTCATTGAAACCTTCCAAATAGTCCCTGTAAAGCTCTGCCCCAGCAGGTCATACACACAGTGTCTATGTAGTAGTAGTAGATGTGCTAACCAATCACAGATTATCTCTTAGCAGCATTTCAAAACATGCTGTTGTACTGCCCAATCACAGACTGTGTCTCATCTAGTACCAATAGAAACACTGTGTGCAGGAGCTGCTGGGACGGAGCTTTGCAGGGACTATTTGGAAAGTTTCAGATGAAAACCGAGCCTTAAAGCACTTGTTAATAAAAAGATTAACACACAGTTTGTTTTTATATTAAAAATAGGGAACCTCCATGTCCCTTTAATTCTTCTTCTTCTTCTTTCTTCTTTCTTCTTTACAACATATTCAGTTTTCCAAAGTACAGTAAATATAAATCACACAAAAGTCTACTTCGTTACAAATTCTGTATATTATATGTGACTATGATGAAAGGGTAGGTCATAGAATCTGAATTAGTTGCTGATTAATTTACCAGTAGATAATGTGATATAATTGGATGTTGGGCTATGCCATTGAGGTCCGTGTATGGTGATTTGGGCTCCGATTAAACAATTCTGGTAGACCGGGGGTGTGCAAGTTCGGTCCTGGAGGGCCACACACATGCCTGGATTTGATGATATCCCTGCTGCGCACAGGTAAGTCAGTCCTGCTTTTGAATCGCCTGTGCACAGAAAGGATATGATCAAATCCAGGCTTGTGTGTGGCCCTCCAGGACCGAACTTGCCCACCCTGTGCTAGACTCGTCTATCATGCTCAGTGTCTGCAGCTCCTCTCCAGCAGTCACTCGTTGGCTTCCTGTCACCTCCAGAATAAAATGTAACATCATGACCCTGCGTATAAAGCTCTCAACAAGCGTGCACCACCTTATATCTCTGCTCTAGTCTCAAAATACTCCCCAACCCTCTAAAATCAAACAACCTTCTTCTTTCCTCTTCTCTTATCTCCTCTCACTCCCACCTCCTATCACTCGTGCTGCCCCAATTCTCTGGAACTCCTTGCCTCGCTCCACTAGGCTATCCTCCTGCCTCAAATCCTCCAAAACCTCACTAAAAACTCATCTGTTTATCCTCATATATTCTCATCCTTCATATACACAACAGCACACCCTACAGTATAATATCACACCCACAATCTAGAGTGTAACACACATACACCTCCACTTGCCTTACACACCGCCATCTTGTATCTATCACCGAAACCCGTACACTGTTTGTGAGTTTACAATCTTGTGTCGGCGATTTGGGAACAAGCTCTATGTGTTGTATTGAAAGTCTTTCTAAGCTTAGGAAGTAGATCACTGGAAACCAAAATGGGAGCTTCCAGTGCAGCATATGTATGTATAAAAGATAATATATTGGATGTAGTATTTCTTTGTTTTACAGTCTATAAATGTAATATATATATATATATATATATATTATAAACACACATAGTGGTCCTTTTAAGGTGCAGTATCTCGAATTCCTTTAAATCTCTTTTCCAGTAAAATTTGGGCATTTTCTACATTCCTCAATCCTATCTTACTGTACATATCAATTACCAATTTAGCTCAGTGTAATTATGGTTTCATGTTTGTCTATATGTGCACATTAGATTAACACAGGAGAACTTATAAATACAACTTTTATTATCTGATAAAATAATATTCAATTTAAATAACTTTTTAGGTGTTATAAGGGGATTTTATTTCTGAATTAAGGGGACATTAGTTCTAAGACCAGAGAGCTGTACATCTATGTCATTGAGTTCTATTGTTGGGGAAACTTTTGCAAGAGGACATTTTAACAGATGTGAATACAGATCATATATGAAACTACAGTTCCTTCCCCTGCTCCCAGGTTTCTAATTCTTTTACAAAAATTAAATATCGGTCATTATTACACCAAAATTTAAGTATGTAATTATTTTAAACTGTGTAATGAGGATCAAGTCAATTTCTACAAAATAGCAGACTATAATTGTGACTTCTGTGGTGCGTAACGCACCATCCCACTAAAACTTGGCCGTTGTATATATTCCACAATCCTATCTTACTGTACATTTTAATTATCAGTTTAGCCCCAGTGTAATTATGGTTTGGGGTCTGGCTACAGCAGCCGAGGGGATTCACTGATTCTTTGGGATTTTTAAGCTAACATTATAATAAAACAATACTCCAAAAAAGACATAGAATTAAAGTGACCTGGAAGTTTCCTGGATTATGGAGCATCTGATAGAGGAGAATCAGTAGTGTATGCAAAAAATTCCAAAATAAACATTAATATTTTGACCCTACAATTTCTTTAGTTTTCTTGCGGTTGATGTTGTGAAGGAACGCCCCTAAAGCTAAATTAGCATAAAATTCATAATACATTGTGGCCAATCAGAGGCAGGTACAACATTTTTTGCAATGTATGGGGATTCAGGCTCTGCAGCAAAGCATCATGTGATTATTTTTTTTGTTCCCATCACACATCTCTTGTTTCTCTGGAATGAAGCAGCTGCTGTGAATCTCTGCACTGTGCTGCTACTTTCTGGAGGGTTAGTATAGGGTTAAGAAACAGTACTAACCAATAGAAACCCTGCATTTAAGTATAAGTGCCTATGTAGACCACTCTGGTGGTGGAAGTCTGCGTGTGTATAGAATGACGCCATGTAATGTGTGTTTCTGATATAAGCAGAAGGTGTTAGATTAGAAAAAGGTAAAAACAGGTAAACTTCCCTATACCTTTAAGAGACTGTAAACACTGTTTCACATTTTCAGGGTGTAGGCCTCTGTGACTTCTTCTTCATTGCATAATTGGCCACGCCCAATTCTCAGCTTCAGTCTTTTGTCAGGTGGTTCTAATCAAACTGTTCAGGTAAGTTAACCCTTTCAGACCTCACAGTTGATATAATACGCAGACCAATTTGTCCCGTAGGTTCTTATGCCTGGTTACATTGACTTCTTTCTGTAAATCCACAGGATAAAATTAAATGAACCTCTGTTCTGTAACCACTACAATGGCTGTTTGTTTTTATTTTAATAATTGATCATCAATAAAATTAATATTTGAAGAACAAATGTCAATGTAGCTTGTATAATGTATATATGGCCTCTAGTATTGCAGGTGCATGCATATCTTCATGGGGTGGCAGCAGTTCTTAAAGGACTGTATGCAGGTTTTTTTAACTAGTTTTAGACATTCAAGTGTGAACACAGATGTACTATTTATTTACTGTACGGTGGAGGAATTCTGTCGCTCTCTTGCCCACCATATATTAAGTGATTGTTGTGGTGAACTACCTACTCATAAGCTCCACAACACAAGCTGAGATCCTGCTCCACGCTGATGATAGCCAGTATGCTTGTAACAGCTGTATGTGGATAGGATTCTCAGCTTGTGTATAATCCAACCTTGGCTTTGCAATAGAGCTGTGTGATGCAGCGGGCATGAGCTTAAAGGAAGCCATGTTTGAAATGGTTTATGAATTGAAGAGCAAGGCATTTGTGGGCACATTTGCAGGCACATTTGCATGTCCCAGCTCAGCTTCCCCGATTTGCAGTGTAATAACTGTTTTTCTCGGAATTCTGCGCTGGAAGCAGGTTTTTTAACTTGCTTTAGACATTCAAATGTGAACACAAATATACTATATATATATATATATATATATATATATATATAATATTATATTTGTGTTCACATTTCTTCCCTTGAGTTTTACTACGCGAGCCCGCAAGCAGCAACAACCCGCATGCTCACAACTATATATGTGAGATATATATATATATATATATATATATATATATATATATATATATATATATATTTCACCCCCCTTGACTTTGTTACATTACAGCCTTAAGTTCAATGTTTTGTTAATCTGAATTTTATGTGATGGATCAGAACACAATAGTCTAAGTTGGTGAAGTGAAATGAGAAAAAAATATACATAAAACTATTTTTTAGAAATAGAAAACAGAAAATTGTCATGTGCGTATGTATTCACCCCCTTTGTTATGAAGCCCATAAAAAGCTCTGGTGCAACCAATTACCTTCAGAAGTCACATAATTAGTGAAATGTCCACCTGTGTGCAAACTAAGTGTCACATGATTTGTCATTAGATATACACACAAGAGGCACCGCTAACCAAACACTGCCATGAAGACCAAGGAACTCTCCAAACAAGTAAGGGACAATGTTGTTGAGAAGTACAAGTCAGGGTTGGGTTCTAAAAAAATATCCAAATCTTTAATGATCCCCAGGAGCACCATCAAATCTATCATAACCAAATGTAAAGAACATGGCGCAACAGCAAACCTGCCAAGAGACGGCCGCCCACCAAAACTCACGGACCGGGCAAGGAGGGCATTAATCAGAGCTAGGCAGCACAGAGACCTAAGGTAACCCTGGAGGAGCTGCAGAGTTCCACAGCAGAGACTGGAGTATCTGTACATAGGACGACAATAAGATGTATGCTCCATAGAGTTGGGCTTTATGGCGAAGGGGCCAGAAGAAAGCCATTACTTTCAGCAAAAACCTAATGGCACGTTTTGAGTTTGCGGAAAGGCATGTGGGAGACACCCAAAATGTATGGAGGAAGGTGCTCTGGTCTGATGAGACTAAAATTGAACTTTTCAGCCATCAAAGAAAATGCTATGACTGGCGCAAACCCAACACATCACCCAAAGAGCACCATCCATCCATTTTTCAGCAGCCAGGACTGGGAAACTGGTCAGAGTTGAGGGAAAGATGGATGGTGCTAAATACAGGGATATTCTTCTGCAAAACCTGTACCACTCTGTGTGTGATTTGAGGCTAGGACGGAGGTTCACCTTCCAGCAGGACAATGACCACAAACACACAGCTAAAGCAACACTTGGGTGGTTTAAGGGGAAACATGTAAATGTGTTGGAATGGCCTAGTCACAGCCCAGACCTCAATCCAATAGAAAATCTGTGGTCAGACTTAAAGATTGCTGTTCACAAGCGCAAACCATCCAACTTGAAGGAGCTGGAGCAGTTTTGCCAGGAGGAATGGGCAAAAATCCCAGTGGTAAGATGTGGCAAGCTCATAGAGACTTATCCAAAGCGACTTGGAGATGTGATTGCCGCGAAAGGTGGTTCTACAAAGTATTGACTTTAGGGGGGTGAATAGTTATGCACATTGACTTTTTTCTGTTATTTTGTCCTAATTGTTGTTTCACAATAAAAAAATAAAAAATGTTGCACAGCATGTGTGCGCCTCCCCCCTCATAACCTACACCACATCCTCCATAGACAAGGGGGATGCTGTTCATAGTGAGTGTAAAGGTATATGTCAGTTTGTGGGACATCCTGTCTCTGTCTCATATCAAATAACTGTCTTGAGGAATTCTGTTAATTTGTAATTCAAAGTACATTTGTAATCTCTTGTGTGAGTTCCACCCCCAGGGCACCTATGTAGGCATAGTATCCTAGCCAATGAGTTGTGCAGAGTTGTGTCCTAGCCAATCAGCTGTTATTATCACAGCTGACTCCCGAGAAGCTTTGTCTCTGTCAGTAAGAGGTAAACAGATACATTGTTGTATCTGCCTCTGATTGGCCACAACTAGTTATGAATTTTATGCTAAATTAGCTTGGATTTCAGGGACTTTCCTTCTCAAAATCAACTGCCTGCAAACTAAAGAAATTAAGCAAATTTTAGGGTACTTTTTTCATGCAAAACATTTTTCCATACACGACGTATTCTCCTCTGTCAGATGCAGTCATAACCCAGGAAACTTCCAAAAACCTTTAATCACTGTGCATGATGAACATGATGTGCTACTTGTCACTCCAAAACATGGCGGTCAACACTCAAGAACTACAGGAAGACCATGATCTGGCCTCCAAGTACAACTAACTAGCTTTCAGGAGTCCATCCGTCCCTCAGGTCAGAGGGCTCTTTTAGTTGGCCCTAAATAATTAAGTGACCACTGTAATGTCCGAACAGGTGCTAAATGTTTTAATTAGGCATTGATCATTCCTGAAATTCATATTCAATGATTCAGAAAAGTCTCAAGCTTACTTTTAAATCTCATCTTCCAAACCTCCAGTTGAGCTTCCTGTCTTATGAAGTCATTAGGAGTGGGATTGGCTGTTTCTGAGAGTCCTAATGGTCAGGTACAGAGGTCAAATGTTCAGGCACAATGTTCTAATGGACAGACGCAATGGTGTAATGGACAGACGCAATGGTGTAATGGACAGACGCAATGGTGTAATGGACAGACGCAATGGTGTAATGGACAGACGCAATGGTGTAATGGACAGGCGCAATGGTGTAATGGACAGGCGCAATGGTGTAATGGACAGACGCAATGGTGTAATGGACAGGCGCAATGGTGTAATGGACAGACGCAATGGTGTAATGGACAGACGCAATGGTGTAATGGACAGACGCAATGGTGTAATGGACAGACACAATGGTCTAATGGACAGACATATTGGTTAAATGGTCAAAAGTCACAAGCTTATGTCAAATGCTGTTCGTTGGCTGGATGGAGACTTGATGTGTTTATCTTGGCAAGGACACAAACTTGTGTCTGACCCTTTAACACTGCTTCCCATTGAGAGCATTACTCCTTAATGAACCCACTCCATCATTACCTTACCCCTTAATGAACTCATAAGTGGTGGAGACATGCTTTTATAAATCATTGAATATGAAGTTTATTAATGATCAATACCTAATGATCTAGTTTCTCTTGTTAGGTCCCTACAGTCGTTCTATAATAGGTATCATTGAGTACCAAAGGACTTCTGCTTTGGCGCCACTGCAGTTGACTTCATCACTTTGTCCTTTTCCGTGACCCCACACCGCCCAGGAATGCTCGGAGCACATTACCTTAATCGGAGGAGCTGTTACTGGATGGCTCGGAAACCACTGAAAGATTTTTCTAAAAATAATAAGTCTTTAAACATTTTTGTGCTTCTCCTAAAAATAGGACACTGCGGTGAAACTCGTTAGGAATTTCCTCTAAGCCGTACATTAGGGAGTGCGAGGGATTGAAATGTTTTCTTGTCCTCCTCATCTTGAGATGATTTATTTCTCGCTGCCCTCTCTGATCCGTCTTGTGGATTCTCCTGTCACCCAGATGTTGAGTAGTGGCAGGTGAGGAACCGGCGTCTGTACAGGGAGAAGAAGAAAGTCTGCAGGATGTTTGAGTTTTCTATTGTTATTATTTATCTGCAGAGTGGCAATAGATTCTGTATTGGTAGGGTACAATAAACACTTGGGTGACACTTGACTCGAAGAGAGTAGAAATAAGACCTATTTTAATGTTCACATTTTAATGTCTAAAACAAGTTTAAAAAACCTGCTTCCTGCTCAGAATTCTGAGAAATTCAGTTATTACACTGCATTCTGGGAAGCTGAGCTGCGACATGCAAATGTTCCCACAAATGCCTTGCTCTTCAATCCATAGGCATTATCAAACATGGCTTCCTTTAAGCTTATTACACAGCTTTAATGCAAAGCCAAGGTTGGATTAAACACAGACATAGTATCCTATCCATGTACAGCTGTTTCAAGCTTACTGGCTATCATCAGCATGGAGCGGGATCTCAGCTTGTGTTGTGGACCTTATGAGTAGGTAGTTCACCACAGCAATCATTTATAATATGGTGGGCAAAAGAGCGATAGAAGCCTCCACCGTACAGTAAATAAATAGTACATCTGTGTTCACATTTGAATGTCTAAAACAAGTTAAAAAAACTGTTTCCAGAATTCCGAGAAAAACAGTTATTACATTGCATTCTGGGAACCTGGACAGGGACATGCAAATGTGCCCACAAAGTCTTTGCTCTTTAATCCAAATACCACTTCAAACATAGCTCCTTTTTAAGTATATGCCTGCTGTAGTATGAACAGGCCAGGAAACCCACCTACAGACAGCACTGTTTCGAGGTTACTGCCTCTCATGAAAATCTTATGGATAAGCACAACCAGACACAAGATATGCTGCCATGCTGCGGCCTATAGGGTCAAAGAGAGTCGGCCACAACTTCACAATTAAACATATATATATATATATATATATATATATATATATATATATATATATATATATATATATATATATACACACATATACATACGTGTTGCGTCCGACTCTCCATGACTCTATGGACCACAGCACGCCAGGTGCATCTCTCAGCCACTGCCACTCTGAGCTCCATCAAGTTCATGTTCATTGCTTCAGTGATCTCCTCTGTCCATCTCCCATTTGTCATCTTTTATAGGGAATCCTATGTTCTCATGATATGATCAAAATATTTGAGCTTCAGCCTCATGATCAAACCTACCAGTGAACAGTTTGTCTCGATTTCCTGAAGTACTCATTTATTGGATCTTCTCACAGTCCAAGGGACTCTAAGCAGTCTGCTCCAACACCACAATTTAAAGGCGTCCATTCTCTGGCTCTCAGCACCTAGCTTGTGTAGTAGATTTTGTGGGGAGGTAGTTTACCACAACAATCATTTAATTTATGGTGGGCAAAAGAGCGATAGCGGCCTCCACCGTACAGTAAATAATAATAATTTGAATGTCTTAAACATATACAGCATGTATATAACTTTATAAAGTTGCATGCATAAGAGGCGTGTTTACATTTCTGGAGAGCAGGGCTTGTAGTTATAATTGCAAGCTGAGCAAGTGTGGGGGTAGGAGTCAAATCCCCAAAGCTCTACTGATTTTAAGAAACCTCACCGCTCCCTATCCTCTGATAGATAGTAAACACACGCACCCCTCTATATTAGTCGGACTAGATGGATACTTTCTATACACAAACAGAGCCGTCAAGCATTAATATTATTATATTTCTTTACTTAGCTTTTTATCTGCATGGTCGCTGTTTGACAGTTCTGTGATTAATTGGCCACATTTGCGTCATGCCGTTATACACAGATCCTCGCTGGGTTTCCTACCCCTGTATTTCGTTGCCCCCTCTGCCCCCCTGGTGCTCCCGCGTCTTCCTGTGATCAGTGAATGCATTTGTGATCCTCTGTGTAAATAAATCCACAAACCAACGCACCGTAGTCATCTGATGGCGAGCGGCGCAACAATGGGAAAAATAGCTATCCAAATATTTTCGATCTCCCTCAGTGCAGAGAGAATCTGTATATTCAGAGAGAGATGACCAGACTGGCGGTAAATGTATAATATCCTCTAATGAAGAACTAGACTTATTTTTTATAGGCAGCTGTTGACCCCACTGGTTTTTAGTATCCTGGTACCTACTTCCTGTGGCGGAGGAGACTATGAATGCAGAAAGGAAGGTTCTGTTTTCATAATGGGAATATGATAGCTAAAACTGCCAGTGCTATCATTACGGCTAGTGTGTGTATATATATATATATATATATATATATATATAAATAAATAAAATGAGTGCACCATAATTAATTTGTCATCCCTAAAGCTGCTGTAGAGCGACACGTGCTCCTCCACTCTGAGTTTGCGCCTAGCGGCGCCAGATATGTAAATCCAGCCGGTCTGTTACCTCTCTTACAGAAACAATCATCTTACCAGATCTCAGCCAATCGGGGAAGTTTATGGAGAGAAAAATAAACAAAAAACATCCCATGATGTCATTCTAATTAATACGTAATTCTCCATGTAAAGGAGAACTGGCAGCCAGGGGTCCAGCCTTTGCAATTGGTTTATTATGTGGTATCTTTAACTTGAGTTTACAATATTTTTTACTGCCATTGTGTGCATTGTGCTATTTAGGGCAGGATTGGGCTCGTCCCTGTTATTAATGGCCCTGTGCCTGCTCTGTGACTTAATGAAAAAAAATATAAAGTGCATGTGAGACCCCTACCAACCACAAGGGGGCACCCAAACATAACTAGTCCAATATTTACATTTAAAAATAGGGACATGTTTTGTGAATGAAAAAAAATCCATCCCCTGATTTTATTACCTGTTATATGCAGTGCAGCTGCATGGGAATGGGTCATTGTCTTCCTGAGACTTGGTATGCACAGGAAGCTTCTATCTGCATAGTGGGCATGTGACATTTAATATTACCAGCGATCTAACAGTCTATACATTGTACTAGCAGTTTTTCTCAACAGTAAATCATTTCTGAAATATTTAGACTTCATTTTGTGGCTCCTGTATACTCATGTGCGGCTGAGGATGCCGATTGGTGGCTCACAGTACTTGATAAGAGTGAGAGAGGGGTCTAACTGCCAGATAACATTGGGGGTCTTTATGTTTGCCACTACAGAGAACGATAAGCAGACTGTAATCCTAATAACCTCAAAGCAGCTAATTAATATGTGTGAGCCTATAAAACCAACAATATGGAATGTCCTAGGACTGATTCACTTTACATAAAAATGGATAACACAACATATGGCCAGTTTTGCATGCTCTTTAAGATTAACCTTAAAAAAAACTTGATTTTGGGCGACAGAGTCCCTTTAAATTGAATATACAAAAATGCTGATAAAAAAAATAATATAAATAACATTTTGAGAGATGCGGAGGGAAGGAGAGAGAAAGGGTGGCAGAGAGGAGAAGAAGGGGGCAATAGGAGAGGGAGGGAGACAGACAGGGAGAGGGGAGGATGATAGGCAGAGGGAGGGAGGCAGGGAGAGGGAGGGTTGGCAGGGAGAGGGAGGGAGGGAGGAAGGCAGGGAAAAGGGAGGAAGCGGGCCGAAGGAGAGGGAGGGAGAAAGGGAGAGGGGAGGATGATAGGCAGAGGGAGGGAGGGAGAGGGGAGGATGATAGGCAGAGGGAGGGAGGGAGAGGGGAGGATGATAGGCAGAGGGAGGGAGAGGGGAGGGAGATAGGCCGAGAGAGAGGGGGTGGAATGAGAGGGAGGGGGCAGAGAGAGAGAGGGAGGGGGCAGAGAGAGAGAGAGAGAGGGAGGGGGCAGAGAGAGAGAGAGAGAGGGAGGGGGCAGAGAGAGAGAGAGGGAGGGGCAGAGGGAGAGAGAGGGAGGGGGCAGAGAGAGGGAGGGGTCGGAGGGGGCAGAGAGAGGGAGGGGTCAGAGGGAGAGAGAGGGAGGGGTCAGAGGGAGAGAGAGGGAGGGGTCAGAGGGAGAGGGGAGGGAGATAAATATTTTTAGATAGTGGAAAAATAAAGCCTTTAGCAATGGACTATTATCTCTTCCTAATGGCAAGTTCTGTAGCTGGTATTACTCCCTGGGGCTCTGAATCTGTTGGCTCCAGTAGGGAAATCTCAGGTCTGAGCTTATCCAGAGTATTTACACTGATAACAAGTGATGTAGAATAATTTAGCAATTATCTGCCATTAACAACAGATATCTTTCCTTAGTGAGCAGATCAAGCTAGCAACTGGACAATACAGCTTTACGTTACTTAATAAAGTATTTGTTATGACTTAAAGCTTGACACGGCGCCATATTTGGAACCTCATGTTTAAGTGGCAGAGCTATTGCTGGTGCAGCAGGTACAAAGCACAGGGGACCACAACTGGGTAGGAGCACTTTGTGAAGGTTGGGAGAAAATGATTGTTGTAGAAAGGTGATCCAATCCCCATACGAGTGATCGGACTCCCCATACGAGTGATCGGACTCCCCATACGAGTGATCGGACTCCCCTACAGGCACTTTTGGCTTTGTATTGATCCCCCATAGCAGGGGTAGACACACACCGTCCTGGCCATCCACACACAGGCCAGGATTTGAGGATATCCTGACTGAGAACAATACTGTGCACAGAAGTGATATCCTCAAATCCTGGCCTGTGTGTTGTTCTCCAGGACCGAACTTGCCTACCCTTACCCTATGGGTACTTAAATTGCAAGGGGGCTCTTAAATTATTTAGCTTTGGGCCCCCTGGTAAGTGGAGGTATTGTGTGGGGTACAAATGTGTGCCAGAGGCGAGTATTGGTCCTGCGGAGGACATGTCCAATCTCCTGCCCCCTGCAGAGCTCTCATCACCACAGCAGCGAGAGGGTTTGCACAACAACAAGACACCCGAGTCTGGCCAAAAAACAAACAAAAAAAAACCCTGTTGATTTAAACACTTTATAGAACTGCCTATTTTTAGTATCAATGCCCAGCGTCTCCAGGACATTCAGTGCTTGTTTGGGGACCCTGGGGCTTTCATATTGGATGACCATGTGAGGGGGGGGGGGGGGGGGGGATCCATCGGCTCTCTATTGTGATGGGGTGGGAATCCAACGACTCCTTATTGTCAGGGGAGTGGGAATCCACTGGCTCCGTTTTTTGTGAGGGGGGTGGGAATCCACCAGCTCCAGGTTGTGAGGGGGGTATTACAGTGATGGCTCTAATGTGCACTTGCCTATTCAGTAGAAGTCCTGTGGTCATGAATGAGTTAATTAACGGGATGTTTTATATCATGCATTTGATGCATTATATTTGAGGGGGGGGTTGGGGTTGAGGGGGGGGTTGGGGTTGAGGAGGGTTGAGGATGAGGAGGGGGGTTGAGGAGAGAGGATGAGGATGGGGGGGTTGAGGAGAGAGGATGAGGATGGGGGGGTTGATGAGAGAGGATGAGGATGGGGGGGGTTGAGGAGAGAGGATGAGGATGGGGGGGTTGAGGAGAGGGGATGAGGATGGGGGGGTTGAGAAGAGAGGATGAGGATGGGAGGGTTGAGGAGAGAGGATGAGGATGGGGGGGTTGAGAAGAGAGGATGAGGATGGGGGGGTTGAGGATGAGGAGGGAGGTTGAGGAGGGTGATAAGGGAGAGGGTAGAAGAGACATGAAGAGAGAGGGGGGCACAGAGGGCACAAAAGGGACACAGGGACAGCACATTTCCCACCCTCGGCTTATAATCAAGTCACTCATTTTACCCAGTATTTTGTGGTAAAATAGGTGCCTCGGCTTATACTCGAGTATATACGGTAAATACATCCAGGGTCAGTATAAAGATTTGTCAGGGGAGCTTTTTGTGCCAAGAGGTTTTCAACTGACAAGAGGACATCCTTAGAGGTTAGAAGTAAAAAGATTCCACCTTAAAGAAATGAAAGGGTCATTGTGGAATTCTCTACCAAAGGAGGTGGTGACAGCGGATTCGATAGATAACTTTAAAAGGGGACTGGATTTATTTTTAATTAAAAAGGGCATTCAGGGTTATCCTGGACAATTAGAGAGAGAGTATTGATCCAGGGAGGAATCCGATCGCCAGTACCTGGGGTCAGGAAGGAATTTTTCTTTTTTCCCTTTTGAGACAATTGGCAAAGTTTCACTTGGGTTTTTTCTGTTTGCTTCCTCTGGGTTAATTAACAACTAATTAGCATATTGCGGATCAGAGAAGAACTAAAAAACATTTAACTTGATGGACTGAAAGTCTTTTTTCAACCTCAATTACTATGTAACTATATATATATATATATATATATATATACACACACATATACAAAAAGTTGATTTTGTATTAAGATATTGTACTGTTTAATCTTTACTGAAACTACAAGGACGTGCACAGAGCTTTCTTCAGTCTGTAGATCTCATTGGCTGAACATGTTTTTGTGCTCCGAGACCTTTTTGAACCAATGAAAACACAATGTCACACATTATCAAATAAAGCTTTTTATGCCCCTTTAAGGTATGAGCCAATCTTTATTAATGTGTGTGACTCCACCAAAGAAAGGTCCGCTTCTTCTCTTGCTATTTGTGCCCTTACATTCCTTCCCTGCACTATGTGAGTGTATATCGGGAGCGCTGAGCTAACGTTGGAGGAATTTCCTCATCACCCTTCCCGTATGTGACAGCCTCGTTACCCCATCACCTCATTATTATAGATATGTGAGTGCGCGCGGTGGCTCCGCCTCCTCATGGTGCCCTCCTGGATGTGGCGTCCGGTTCTTGCGTACCTTCCCCCTCCTGCTCGTTCCGTAAGTATACAAATGATACATTGTACGTACTGCCCAAGGAAGGCGAGATCTGCCAATCAAAATTCTCATTATACTGCTGCAGCTAAGGATTCTGGGTAGTGTTTTGGAAACAGTCTGGATTAGATGCTCAGTCCCAGCAAACCAGACGCCAAACTAAGTAGTTGTGGTGGTTATAAAGGTATTTAAAGGCACAAGGAATGTTACTAGGTATATAATATCTCTGTTTACCTAATTAATTGTATGTACCGTATGTACTCGAGTGTGGGAAATGTGCTGCCCCCTGTGTCCCTCTTGTGCCCTCTGTGCCCCTTTCTTGTGTCCCCCCTCTCCCTTCCCTGTGTCTCTTTCCCCCCCTCCCCTTATGTCTCTTTCCCCCCCTCTCCCTTATGTCCCTATCCCTCCCCCTACCTTATCATCCTCCTCATCCTCCCTTCTCATCCTCATCCTCATCCTCCCTCCTCAACCCCCTCCTCATCCCCCCTCCTCAACCCCCTCCTCATCCTCAACCCCCTCCTCATCCTCAACCCCACTCCTCATCCTCAACCCCCCCTCCTCATCCTCAACCCCCCTCCTCATCCTCCTCAACCCCCCTCCTCATCCTCCTCATCCTCCCTCCTCAACCCCGCTCTTCATCCTCCTCAACCCCGCTCTTCATCCTCCTCATCCTTAACCCCCCTAATCATCCTCAACCTCAACCCCCCTCCTCATCCTCCATCCTCAACCCCCTCCTCATCCTCAACCCCCCTCCTCATCCTCAACCCCCCTCCTCAAAATCTCTCCTCCTCATCATCCCTCCTCCACCCCCCTCCTCAACCTCAACCCCCCTCCTCATCCTCAACCCCCCTCCTCAAAATCTCTCCTCCTCATCATCCCTCCTCCACCCCCCTCCTCAACCTCAATCCCCATATTCAACCTCAACCCCCCTCCTCAACCTCTCTCCTCAACCCCGTCCTCAACCCTGCTCCACATCCTCCCTCCACAACCTCAACCTCCCTCCTCAACCTCTCTCCTCAAGGGGGGTTGAGGAGGGGATTGAGGAGGGGGGTTGAGGATGAGGAGGGGGGTTGAGGAGGATGAGGGGGGTTGAGGAGGATGATAAGGGAGGGGGAGGGAAAGAGGCGAGACAGTGCAAAGCGAGGCGTGACAGCGCCGCCGTCACACATGTGAGCCTCACAAAGCGAGGCAACGCCGATGCTCATTGCAGCCAGCGGCACTGTCACACATGCAAGCCTCGCAGCACTTAGGCTGCAATGAGCGCCAAAGTTGCGGCGCCATTGCAGCCAGTAGCGCAGAACTTAGGTGAGCCTCGCAGCACTGTTCAAGTGCGTCACTCTAAAAACCCACCAAAACAAACCAAAAAAAAAAACATACACAAAAAATTCTAACACACTCACACACAGCACAGGGGGAGACCCAGGAAGCCTGGGAGTGATGTTGCAAGCAAATTACACCCAGAAACCGCATAAAAAAGGGGCTCGGCAACGCCAGGCTCGCAAAACGTACAAAATACACAACACTGAAGACAGTAACACTTACACCAACAACGCCAGGGACGCAAGACTTTGAAAATAAAACCAACAGCAGTCACCGCGCGCCACACAAACTTTCAGCAGATACACAGAGGAAAAACGCACAGGGAAGAGACAGGGGGGAGATGCTGGAAAGAGACACATGGCATTCCCAAGCACAAAACATGCAGGTTAACGAAACCTGCAATGAGCGGCTCGTACAGTAGGCGGGAGGAAAGGCTTGCAATGAGCGCCGAAGGTGATCAGTGCAAAGCCAGAAACTTAAAGTACACCGGGGGGGCGAGAGGCTCGCAAAGAGTGCCGAAGGTGCTCAGAGAAGCAAAAGCCTCACATTGTGTGGCAAACAGCATTGCCAGCCTTACAATTTTATTCCCGTCATTTTTGACAGGCAAGTTCCTAGTATTATATATCTAGTAACACCCAGGAACCCCCCATGCCCCTGCACACACACTGAATATAGATCTAACAGCAGATAAGACCCAATCTGTTCATCTAGTCCGCTCAAACTATTTACCCTAAATGCTTGGTTTAATATATTTTGAATAGTCTTAGATTTATAGGTTCCATATATAGAGTTATTTAAAACTATAGGCAATTGTCAGTACTTTTTCACTGAAAATTAGTAATATTGCAATTTATATAGGAATGTTATTAATGACCAAAGCATAATTAATATATTTATCTCCACTTGCGAGGGAGTTACGGGGTCCTTTAACCACTATACTATAAAACTGCTCTTAGTTCCTTTTAAAAATATATTAAAAAAATACTATTTTGCCTCCAGGCACTTTTCCAGGAACTTCATAATCCAACAAAATCCTCAGTTTCCGAGAAATTTGGATATTTTTTCCACCTTTGCCCTTTTGTCACCTCGGGCCAAATGTTCATGTTGTAAACCCACCAGGTGCAGGGACCCCCACCCCGTCCGCAGGAACCTGGACCTAAAGCTCCCAAGCCATACAACTGTAAATATGCAAATAGCCCCAGATTTATCCACGGGCGAATTACTTTGGCGTATTGATTCCCCTCATGCGTGAAGTCATCAGTAGCGGATGGATACGTATCTAAATGGTGGATGTGATAGGTTTGCAAGAATACTTTTCAATGAAAGCCGTATAACATAATAGAAAAGGAAAAAATGTTATATATATGTAAGTGTAATTGAATAGTCAAAGTATGCTGATAATAAGGATGATAAATATTAATTGTAATATGAATTTGATAATATTATAACATTATTTTATATATATATATATATATATATATATATATATATATATATATATATATACTATGTGTATATATATATTGATATATACATTGTTATTACAATGTATGATCTTGTAAGAATATTAATGATGTATTATTACTATATTTATTATTAATGTTATTATTATTATCATTAAAATATTTTTTACAATTTAAAACATTATTTGTCATTATTTTGAACCTATACACATTAATCTATTTGAATACAGCAGTTTAAGAAAATAAATGGTGTAAATGTATATAAGAATATCACTGCTGGTTTATCAGTAGGTATTTTCAGCTGCTCTCCACCTGTCTGATTGGATGCTGCGTTTTTCTATTGTACTGAATGGCGTACGGCGCACTCACTACTTATAATTACTGCCTTGCGTATACAGTGGCGTATGGCCTGATGTAATGGATGCTTTACCTTTACATTGTGAGGCCTGTAAAGTATAGGGAGGGGGGGAGAGGCTTGCGATGAGCGCCAAAGGGCCTCGCGGGTATAAAAGCTGCCATTTTGTTTTTCAAGCCCGGAACTCGGAAGCCGTTGTTAGGCCGCCAAAATACCCCAATTGAATAGCAAATTAGCTTGCAACCGCACTTACGGGCTCCCTCACTCTTTCAGAGTTACGGGCTTGAAAAAAATGGGGGCGGTTAAACTTTTTTTTCGGGGTTTGAAAAAAGTTACGGGTTTAACCGCCGCAAAGCCCGCAAATGTTTTCAAACCCGTAAACGCCAAATGAGAGACAGAGGAGGAGGGGGCCAAAGAAACAGGGGAGGGAGAGGGGGAAAAGAGACACAGGGGAGGGAGAGTGGGGGAAAGAGACACAGGGGAGGGAGAGTGGGGGAAAGAGACACAGGGGAGGGAGAGTGGGGGAAAGAGACACAGGGGAGGGAGAGTGGGGGAAAGAGACACAGGGGAGGGAGAGTGGGGGAAAGAGACACAGGGGAGGGAGAGTGGGGGAAAGAGACACAGGGGAGGGAGAGTGGGGGAAAGAGACACAGGGGAGGGAGAGAGGGGGAAAGAGACACAGGGGAGGGAGAGAGGGGGAAAGAGACACAGTGGAGGGAGAGGGCGGCAAAGAGACACAGTGGAGGGAGAGGGCGGCAAAGAGACACCGGGGAGGGAGAGGGGGGCAAAGAGACACAGGGGAGGGAGAGGGGGGGGCAAGATACTGGGGGGAGAGAAGGGGAAAGATACTGGTGGGGAGAGAGGGGGAAAGATACTGGTGGGGAGAGAGGGGGAAAGATACTGGGGGCGGGAGAGAGGGGGAAAGATACTGGGGGCGGGAGAGAGGGGGGAAAGATACTGGGGGCGGGAGAGAGGGGGAAAGATACTGGGGGCGGGAGAGAGGGGGAAAGATACTGGGGGCGGGAGAGAGGGGGAAAGATACTGGGGGCGGGAGAGAGGGGGAAAGATACTGGGGGCGGGAGAGAGGGGGAAAGATACTGGGGGCGGGAGAGAGGGGGAAAGATACTGGGGGGCGGGAGAGAGGGGGAAAGATACTGGGGGCGGTAGAGAGGGTGAAAGATACTGGGGGCGGTAGAGAGGGTGAAAGATACTGGGGGCGGTAGAGAGGGTGAAAGATACTGGGGGCGGTAGAGAGGGTGAAAGATACTGGGGGCGGTAGAGAGGGGAAAGATACTGGGGGGGAGAGGGGGGGAAGATACTGGGGGGGGGGAGAGAGGGGGAAAGATACTGGGGGTGGAGAGAGGGGGAAAGATACTGGGGGTGGAGAGAGGGTGAAAGATACTGGGGGGGGGAGAGAGGGTGAAAGATACTGGGGGGGGGGGAGAGAGGGTGAAAGATACTGGGGGGGGGGGAGAGAGGGTGAAAGATACTGGGGGGAGAGAGGGGGAAAGATACTGGGGAGGGAGGGGGGGGAAAGAGACACCAGGATGAGTTTGTTTGTAAAACTTGCAAAGTTACGGGCTTGTGCATGCATGCAGCGCATCGCTCGGCCTGTAAAGTAGAGGGGGGGGGGGAGGCTCACAATGAGCTCTGCAAGTTAGAGGTGGGAGAGCCTCGCATTGTGTGGCAAACAGCATTGCCAGGCTTCAAATATTTATGCCATCATTTATGAAGGGCAAGTCGCTAGTATACCATGTACCCCTTCCTTTCCATGTTGTTGGCAGTCTCTGCACTCCCTGGATTCACCACTAGGTGGCTCTGTGCATTAGCAGGTATGGGATGCATTAATTATCTAAGGTCTGAGGGGTTAATATAAATGCACAGGCAATGTCTAATTGTTTAAATTCTGTATAAATAGAATATTACATTACTAAATATATTATCTTTTATTCTAGATAAAATTTGTTTTTGTTGTTGGTAAGTCCTTAAGTCATGTCCGACCCTCAGTGACCGTATGAAGCAGCACGCCGGGCACATCTGGCAAAGATACTGAAGTGTGTTGCTATTTCCTTCTCAAATGTACTGTGATTTGTCTAACCTCACTGCTATGACCTGCCCATCTTGGGTGACCCTACAGGGTTTAGCTCACAGCTTCATTGAAGTACAAAAGCCCATTCACCACAACAAGGTAGCGATCCAGAAGTGGTAGATAATATATATATATATATATATATATATATATATATATATATATATATATATATATATATATATATGTGATAATAAGAACAATGTATGCTGCTATTGGATCAGGTCCTGCAAAACAGGGGCAGCCTGAACCAAATCCCCCTGTCCCTCTCAGACATTCAAATGTCCCTGTTTTGTACTAGTACATTGTACTAGCCTTTTTTTCCTACTGTAAATCAATCCAGAGAAACACAACATTGTTTTTGCAGCTAATGTGCCGCTCTATATGCTGATTCACAGTACTTGATAAGGGTGGAGAGGGGATCTAACTGAATGACATCATTAAGGGTCATTGTTTTCTGCCACCACACAGACAACCGAATAGACCGTGATTCTAATTAGCACACCAAAATAGCTAATTAGTCAGGAGCTCCATCATTGCATAAAGAAGCTGCACAATTGATAGAGAATATAAAAAGTGAGTGCAACGATTCGCTTTTGACACCACATCTCTCCCCCACATATACTCAGAATGAGCCAATTGCTCTATAACTGCTACCCCAATTATGCACTGAAACGGGTAGTTGGCAGGTAGACACAGTGGCTACTTCAGGTGCAGCAGGTGCAAAGCACCAGGGCCCACAACAGGTTAGAGGCACTCTGCTACTGCTAGTTCTTCATTTATTTGATGAGGGCGGCAAATAATAACTCTATAGGAGGGATCTGATTGCCATAGGGCTGACCTAATCATCTACATATGTTTTGGGGGCCCCCAAGATATTATGCCCTGGGGCCCCCAAGGTATTATGCCATGGGGCCCCCAAGATATTCTGCCCTGGGGCCCTCCATTCACTAGCTCTGCCACTGCCTAGACATAAACAATCTGCTAAAAGTAAGATTGTCTATACTAATGTTTTTATGCTCATGCAATGTCATTTTTTACACATTTCACAAAAATGTTTATTTCTAAATTATATTTAAATAAGATAAATATCTGCAAATGTTTTCCTACCTAACCCCAAATCCCTGGGTTTATTGCAGCCCTAACATAACATGCCACATTTATTTCTATTATTCATAAGGTACTAAAGTAAAAATCCTCCCATTGGCGCTGCGGCCGCGCATTACGTATTCTGATATTTGCCGGAGGACGCCGTTTCGCTCCCTGATGCTCTCTCAGTACATAATTAATGGAGGGATTATAAGGAGTCTGAATATTTATAAGTGGAGCTGCGGATAAGCTCCTGGAGGGGAGAAGAGGAACCAGAATGATAATAATTTAGCTCTGCCCCGGTCAGTCTGTTCCCTAAACACAGTCTAGTAATATATTAGTATGGAGGAGAGTAAGGATAATGATACACCATGTAAATCACTGATAAGGCCTCACGCGGGACACGTCTGAGAAAGAGCATTGGAGCTAAAAAAGGCTCCAGAAGTAACCGAGGTTCAGCTATGAGAGGCTATAGGAATTACATTTATTTCATATAGAACATATTCCAATGTAATTATATATATATACACAGTATCTCACAAAAGTGAGATGCCGCTCTGCTACAATGTAAAGTAGTAAGTGTACGGCATGTATAACAGGGTAAATGTGCTGTCCCCTCAAATTAACTCCACACACAGCCATTAATGTCTAAACCATTGGCAACAAAAGTGAGTACACCCCTAAGTAGTAATGTCCAAGTTGGGCCCAAAGTGTCAATATTTTGTGTGGCTACCATTATTTTCCAGCACTGCCTTAACCCTCATGGACATGGAGTCACCAGAGATTCACAGGTTGCCACTGGAGTCCTCTTCCACTCCTCCATGATGACATCACGGAGCTGGTGGATGTTAGAGACCGTGCACTCCCCCACCTTCCGTTTGAGGATGCCCCACAGATGCTCAATAGGGTTTAGGTCTGGAGACATGCTTGGCCAGTCCATCACCTTTAGCTTCAGCTTCTTTAGCAAGGCAGTGGTCATCTTGGAGGTGTGTTTGGGGTCGTTATCGTGTTGGAATACTGCCCTGCGGCCCAGTCTCCGAAGGGAGGGGATCATGCTCTGTCACAGTACATGTTGGCATTCATGGTTCCCTCAATGAGCTGTAGCTCCCCAGTGCCGGCAGCACTCATGCAGTTATTACATTTATACGTATTTTCTCTCTCTTATGTGTTCTATCCCTCTAGTCCTTTTTTGGTGTTCTTTTCTTATTTTTTGAATTTCCCTCTCTAGGTCAGCATTCACCCTGGAGGAACCTTATAGTCAGAAGCCCACCCTGGGCCCACCTTCTGGTCAGAGCCTACCTCTCGGTCAGAGCAAAACCCTGGGTTCCTGCTTGATCAAGGCAAAACCCTGGACCCCCTCTTGGTCAGTTCCCACTCTGTGTCATTCCCGGCCCCCACTTATTGAGGGCCCACCTCTTGTCCAAGGCAAAATTTCGGGCCCCCTCCTGGTCAGGGCAAAGCCTCTGGTCCCTCTTGGTCAGGGCAAAACCCCTGACCCCCACTTGGTCGGTGCCCAACCTAGGTCACCGAGGGCCCCACACACACTTGAGCCCTTTTGGTAATGGGCCGCACCAGGCCTTTACGCCTCAGCACCCTCTTCGCCATCCTAGGACTCCTCTTGAGCTCCCTTTTTTGCCCCTCCTCTTCAGTGCTCTCCTGACATCTCTGACTTCAATGGTGGTGAGGTTACAATGCCAAGTCTGTTGCACATCTCCTGTGCCAGGCCAGTTGGTCTGATACAGACTAGTCCTGGCCATGACTTTCCATTGCCTGACCGATTTAGGGTTGTAGTGAACCACTGGCCTGGATCAGCCGGCTGTCCTGTCTGGAAGCTAGGCCACAGGAACCTTATATCATGGGAGGGTCAGATGAGCGGAGAGAAAGCATAGTGAGTATTGGTCTGTAACCTCTAGTGCCACTTTCTATTAAGTTGTTCTCATTGCTTTTAGATCATGATCTCTTGTTTTTGTTCTCTCTGAAATTATGTTTGTTTTCCTTTTAATGAATATAATAGGCCCCTTTGTAAAGTATTATTATGATACATATATATATACACACACTAGTGAATTGCCCGTCAAAAAATGACGGCAATAGAATTGTAATTCAAGGAATGGTGTTTGGCACAGACATTATTTTTTGTGGTGGTCTGAGATCTCGGCGCTCATTGCGAGCCTCTTGGTTGTTGTATTTTTTTGTTATCAGAGGCGCTTTTGCCGTCATTGTAAGGTCGGCGCTGATCTGCTTTTTTGCGCTTATTGCAAGGCTGGTGTAGTTTGTGTGCTATGAGCAGCGTTGGCGCTCGTTGTGACGCGCGCAGTGAATGGCTTTTGCGTTTATTGCGATAGTGTTTTTTTTTTTTTTTTGTGTATATGTATTTTGTGATGCTAAATAAATATTTAATAAATGTATAAATTAACATACGTTACCTATTTGTAAGTAATACATGTAGGAAGCATTGTGCTGAAGAGCTAACAATCTGTTTTCATGTTCCTGCAGCATCCAATGTAGGTTTGCACGGTTCTGGAGCTGAGGTGTAAGTGTCAGCAATGTGTGCAGTGTGTAGTGTAAATAAGCTGCGTGCGCGACGGGAAACCGTTTGTGTAGCTGGGTACTTTCGCATTCTGGAAGTTAGTGATGTAAAATGGCGACGTATGTGGTAGGCGGGTTTGTATGACGAAGCGTCCTTGCTAATGGTGATTGTTGTAGGTCGTACGGGTGTTTGTAAAAGACGTATTTGCTTTGTGGAATTTATCGGCTTTAGGGTTCATGTAGCCTCGTTTTTCGTTTTTTCTGCGGACATTTTTTCTCTCGCTTCGAGTGTGTAAACTTAGTAAATTTGCCAGAATTCGAGGTTTAAGCTGTGTTGCAGACGTCCTGGGTGTCCCCCCTATTTTTGTGTTTTTTAATGTTTGGCGCTGTGCGTGGGTTGTCCGTTAAGGTCGTATTTTTGCGAGTCCGTAATCCCGCGGCTCATATTTTTTTGTGTAAGTCCGTAGTTAGTCGTTGCGTGTTTATGCTTTTTTTTTTTTCAAGTCCCGATAGTGCGGTCGTTTTTAGAGCCTCCACCTTCTCAAATGCGGCCCCTTGCTTCGTGAGGGTCCGCATTTGCCGTCGGAAAGTCCTAGGGGGTCATAGGGATGAGCGCTTACGGCGCTCATCTCCACCAGAGCAAGGAGCTCTTTCGGCGCTCCTTTCCAGCAACTGCGGCGGGCTCACTACACGAGCCCGCAAGCGTTAGCAACAGCCCGCATGCTGACAACTATATATGTGATTATATATATATATATATATATATTTAACACAATAAAACTTGTAATTTCAGCTGCAAGTGGGGCATGGGGGAGGAGGGGTGCACAAATCTGAATGGGCTACGGCACCATAAAACCTAAGTACACCCGTGCCCGTGGGCTACTTGCTCACCTGCCGGGCCTGTATGGCGCACTGTACATTTAACCCTCTGCTACAGACTCTGAGGTTTCGCGCTAACCCGACCAGAAAGATCACAATGTGGTTTGATGTCAGGTACAGGAATTACTCCGGAGCTCTCTGGGGTGTAATTGGAATACACAATTATTACATAATTATTTTAACTCTATATTTGTACTTTTCAAGGCAATGTGGGTACCAAAGAAAAACATGGGAATGGTAGAGGTCTCATGTGGTGGACAAGGAGGAGTGACAGTGGGTCTGAGGAGGGAGATGAGGAGGGAGACTGGGGAGGGAGACTGGGGAGGGACTAAGGAGGGAGACTGGGGAGGAACTGAGGAGGGAGACTGGGGAGGAACTGAGGAGGGAGACTGGGGAGGAACTGAGGAGGGAGACTGGGGGGGAGGGACTGAGGAGGGAGACTGGGGGGGAGGGACTGAGGAGGGAGACTGGGGGGGTGGGACTGAGGAGGGAAACTGGGGGGGGTGGGACTGAGGAGGGAAACTGGGGGGGGGGGACTGAGGAGGGAGACTGTGGGGGGAACTGAGGAGGGAAACTGGGGGGGGGACTGAGGAGGGAGACTGAGGAGGGACTGAGGAGGGAGACTGGGGAGGGACTGAGGAGGGACTGAGGAGGGAGACTGGGGAGGAACTGAGGAGGGAGACTGGGGAGGGACTGAGGAGGGAGACTGGGGGGGTGGGACTGAGGAGGGAAACTGGGGGGGGGACTGAGGAGGGAGACTGTGGGGGGAACTGAGGAGGGAGACTGTGGGGGGGTGGTAAAGGGAAACTGCCATTGTTATATTTTATTTGTTTATTTTTATTTGAAGATTGATGGGGGGACTGAGGGGAGATGGGGGGGGGGGGACTGAGAAGGGACAGGGGGACTGAACATCATTTTTGACAGGTAATGGCTCTAGTTATTAGTTTCAATTTGGGCAGACACAAAAAAATATATATAGATATAGATGAATAATCAGAGTATTACAGTATATAGTGATACGTTTTTTTATTGGAAAACATATTTGTTAGAATGATGAGCTTTTGAGGGTAGCACCTCTCTGTATCGAGTCAGAAGCAATAATTAATACAACAAGCAGGCAAGGGGATGGATGGATGGACAGATGGATAGATAGATAGATGGATGGATGGACAGATGGATAGATAGATGGATGGATGGACAGATGGATAGATAGATGGATGGATGGACAGATGGATAGATAGATGGATGGATGGATGGACAGATGGATATAGATGGATGGATGGACAGATGGATAGATAGATGGATGGACAGATGGATAGATAGATGGATGGATGGACAGATGGATGGATAGATAGATGGATAGACAGATGGATAGATGGATGGATGGACAGATGGATAGATAGATGGATGGATGGACAGATGGATAGATAGATGGATGGACAGATGGATAGATAGATGGATGGATGGACAGATGGATAGATAGATGGATGGACAGATGGATAGATGGACAGATGGATAGATGGACAGATGGATGGATAGATGGATAGATGGACAGATGGATGGATGGATAGATAGATGGATGGATAGATGGACAGATGGATGGATGGATGGATAGATAGATGGATGGACAGATGGATGTATGGATGGATAGATAGATGTTGTGCAGGATGGGATAGCGCCGCTGCCTGTTCCATCTCTATGAATATTCAGCCCATCCATGGAATTTAATTTCAATACTTGAGCCACTTGTACCGCCCGACCCAGCAGGGAAAGTGTTAATGAGCCATTCCTTCCAGCAGATCCTTGCCGGCTCTGGTAGTGATTGGTTTTGTCTGCTCAATGTCTCTGCTGCTAATAACAAAAGCAATAGCTGCAGAGGCAACACACACCTGCTAGAGAGAGTGATCATGCAGAGGAAGTAACGGCTGGGAATAAGGAGCATCATCACAGAGAGATCAGCACCTTCCCACCACCCATTACACATTTACTGGATTATATATATTTATATTCTATATATATATTATTATCATTATTTTTGATGGCTGGAGTGTTTTCCCACTGGTGATCTGATTGTTGATGCCGATCCGTTTATTGCTGGTGGGCAGACACTAACCCAGGGACCCCGCATGCTGCAGATGGTGAGGACGCTTGCCCAGTTCACCATCGCGCTGGAGGACATGCGAGAGATGGGCGACGGTGCGGAGATGTCGGCGGGTACCACAGGGGATGCTGAGGAGGCGCCTGAGAGGGACACCGGTGGGGATGGCCCAGCCAACAGCATCACCGAGGTGATATGGGAGGGGGCATCACTAAAGTTAATTGTTTAACCCATCCACCTAAGTCTTTTTGGGAGAAAAGCGCTATATAAATGATGATTTTTACTATTATTAGTGGCATTACTGGCACCTCTACCAGTGACTGGATTAAAGGGCCTGCAACAGGTGGGGTGAATGCTGTGATCTAACCTTACTATTGATAGCAAGTGATCTGGAAAGGAGCAAAGAGTTAATTGGAGTGCTGAGGTTTCTTATATACTTTATTTTATTAAGAAGTGCTTATCGGCTCTGTTTTCAGTCCTTTAAATCACACACAGTCCCTGTATGAGTCTGCCCTCTGCAGCTTATGAAGACTAGGACTCTGCTGTGCTGTGCTCTTACTGACCATCTCTCCGCAACATTCTGCAACATGCTGCTGAGGCATGGTCCCTGATAGGCTAGGACATTACACTGCATATCAAGCTCTATAGAGTCTGTGCCTGCATATGCTGAAGTGGGCAGACCTATACAGGGACAATTTTTTGTATTTTAGGCAGCAAAAACCGAACTTATAATCACTTCTTAATAAAATAAAGTACATGTCAGTAAATAGATACCCAGGGCTATTCTATACCTAGTGTCCCTTTAAGGCAAAGCATTATGTGTACTGGTGAAATATTATTAACAGGTACATCTCATATCCATGTTATAGACAAAAAGGTTTGACACCAGATAAGGCCCATCTAGGCTGCTCATTTTATCTACCTAAATGTTTGGGTTAATGCTCAGGATGGCCTTATGATTGTCCCAGACACACTAACATTTGTTTAAGTTGTTTTACCCACCACTTCTAATGGAAGGTAGTACCTTAGACCACCGGGCCCCCAACAGTGGAGATATGAAGGACCCTGGGTGTTACTAGTGTATCTATTTATGGTTATGTACTTTATTCTATTAAGAAATGCTTATACGCTCAAAAATCATACAATTTGTACCTGTTTGGGTCTGCCCTCCTGAATACACAGACTGAATACTGTGTTTCAAATTAGCCTGTCAGTGACCTCCCTCAAGCAGCATGCTGTAGACTGTTGCCATTGATTGGTTAGATTGAAACAGTGCAGCCCCTCTACTTAGGAACTATTTGTAAGATTTTTAGACTGAAAAAAACTGCCCTTCTTAAGAAAATAAAGTACATAAAAGTAGATAGATACACACGGATATTATATATCTAGGAACACCCAGGAACCTCTCATATCCCTTTAAAGGGACTCTATAGTCAGATACTGTTATTATGCTATTTTAAGTAATATAACAAGAAAATGAATTGAATCCTGTGATGACCATCTCCACAGTTGTCTTGTAAGACGTCCCACCATCTTTGAAATGGTTCCGTATTAAGTTGTTGGAAACCTTGGAGGTTGACATTAAAGGAACACTGTAAAGGATTTTGGTCTTTGCAAGCATCTAGAGATAATATTTTAAAATATAAGCAGCATTGTGCTTATTAAGAAAACAAAACTTGCAAGAGTGCTAACTTATTATACAGTTGTCTTATTCTGTGTCAAGGCTCCCCGGCTTTCTACTCCTCCTGCAATTCCTCACTGTTGCCCCTAATGACATGATCTGCTATTCAGCCAATCAGAGGAAACATCCTGGGATGTTTTACCCCATTGTGCTACTCTATTCCTCCATAATGATTTGTTCAGCCAATAAATATTGGTAGGGGAGGGGAAAGTATGAGACCATGTAAGACAACTGAAAAGTAAGCTATCAAACTTTTGCACAAATTTTACTCCAGCATATGCAACAATTCTCCTATTTTTAAATACTATCTATAGATAACTATAAAGAGCAAATTGCTTTCCAGTGTCCCTTTAACGCACTGCAACACAGTGAGTCGCTATTTGCACTTTTATACCACAGGCAATTGAATTTGCTTATCTGCCCTTAAAGCAGGAAGAAAGCGTGGACAATGGGAGAGAAGTCTTTATAAGACAACAATATTGATTACTGAGCCTGCTGATAATTGTAAATTAAAGTTTGTTTTTATCTCTAATTCGCTGAAAATATTTTGCAATTTAATCATTTTAGTTCTCGAACATAGAGCTTGGAAAGTCTGTAGTATAGCTTTAATTCCTAAAACTACACCAAAAATCACCAGCAGGGAGTATCTTTATTATGCCCTGATGTAGTCTGGTCCTGCTATACAGTGGCAGAGCTATTGCAGGTGCAGCAGGTGCAAAGTACCTGGTCCTCTACTATTTGCACTTCTATTATTTTATTCGAGGAGGACAGATAATTGTTTTTATAGAGGGGTGATCTGATGTCTGTATGGGTGATCTGACTAAATACATATATTGCTGCCATGTGTTTGGTCAGTAACTACCTTTTGATCACATAGGGTTAACTCAGTGGTTCTGAAACTTTTCGTTCAAAGCACACTTAATGTTTCAAGATTTTTCCAAGGCCCCCAAGTCAAACCATAGTCAAAACCAAAGAAATGACCAGTCTATAATGTTAATAGTAGGTGTATTTTAAAAGTGAGAGACAGAATAACAAAAAAAAAAAATGCATGTTAAAAAAATTATAAATTGATTTGCAGGTCAATGAGGGAAATAAGTATTTGACCCCCTATCAATCAGCAAGATTTCTGGCTCCCAGGTGTCTTTTATACAGGTAACGAGCTGAGATTAGGAGCACTCTGTTAAAGGGAGTGCTCCTAATCTCATCTTGTTACCTGTATAAGAGACATCTGTCCACAGAAGCAATCAATTAGATTCCAAACTCCACCATGGCCAAGACCAAAGAGCTGTCCAAGGATGTCAGGGACAAGATTGTAGACCTACACAAGGCTGGAATGGGCTACAAGACCATCGCCAAGAAGCTTGGTGAGAAGGTGCCAACAGTTGGTGAGATTATTCGCAAATGGAAGAAACACAAAATAACTGCCAGTCTCCCTCGGTCTGATGCTCCATGCAAGATCTCACCTCAATGATCATGAGAACGGTGAGGAATCAGCCCAGAACTACACGGGAGGATCTTGTTAATGATCTCAAGGCAGCTGGGACCATAGTCACCAAGAAAACAATTGGTAACACACTACGCTGTGAAGGACTGAAATCCTGCAGCGCCCGCAAGGTCCCCCTGCTTAAGAAAGCACATGTACAGGCCCGTCTGAAGATTGCCAATGAACATCTGAATGATTCAGAGGAGAACTGGGTGATAGTGTTGTGGTCAGATGAGACCAAAATCAAACTCTTTGGCATCAACTCACGCCGTGTTTGGAGGAGAAGGAGGAATGACCCCAAGAACACCATCCCCACCGTCAAACGTGAGGTGGAAACATTATGCTTTGGGGGTGTTTTTTCTGCTAAGGGAACAGGACAACTGCACCGCATCAAATCTTTGGTGAGAACCTCCTTCCCTCAGCCAGGGTATTGATAATGGGTCGTGGATGGGTAGTCCAGCATGACAATGACCCAAAACTCACAGCCAAGGCAACAAAGGTGTGGCTCAAGAAGAAGCACATTAAGGTCCTGGAGTGGCCTAGCCAGTCTCCAGACCTTAATCCCATAGAAAATCAGTGGAGGGAGCTGAAGATTCGAGTTGCCAAACATCAGCCTCGAAACCTTAATGACTTGGAGAGGATCTACAAAGAGGAGTGGGACAAAATCCCTCCTGAGATGTGTGCAAACCTGGTGGCCAACTACAAGAAACGTCTGACCTCTGTGATTGCCAACAAGTTCTAAGTCGAAGGGGTCAAATACTTATTTCACTCATTGACCTGCAAATTAATTTATAACTTTTTTGACATTCGTATATATATATATATATGGTGCAATTCAGTTATAAAGAATTAAACCTGAATTATTATTAACATTCTTTATCACTCCCCCCTTTGCTCTCTCACTCCCCCTTCTCTCTCGCTCTCTCCTCCTTCTGTCTTTCACACTCCTCTTTCTCTCACACTCCTATTTCTCCTTTCCCTCCCTTTTGTCTCACCCCCTTCTCTCTCTCACACCCCCTTCTCTCTCTCACACCCCCTTCTCTCTCTCACACCCCCTTCTCTCTCTCACACCCCCTTCTCTCTCTCACACCCCCTTCTCTCTCTCACACCCCCTTCTCTCTCTCACACCCCTTCTCTCTCTCACACCCCTTCTCTCTCTCACACCCCTTCTCTCTCTCACACCCCCTTCTCTCTCTCACACCCCCTTCTCTCTCTCACACCCCCTTCTCTCTCTCACACCCCCTTCTCTCTCTCACACCCCCTTCTCTCTCTCACACCCCCTTCTCTCTCTCACACCCCCTTCTCTCTCTCACACCCCCTTCTCTCTCTCACACCCCCTTCTCTCTCTCACACCCCCTTCTCTCTCTCACACCCCCTTCTCTCTCTCACACCCCCTTCTCTCCCCCCCCTTCTCTCTCCCCCTGCTCTCTCCCCCTCTCCCCTTCACTCTCCCCTTCTCTCTCACTCTCTTCCCCTTCTCTCTTCCCCTTCTATCTCACACACTCCCCCCTTCTCTCTCACATTTCTCCCTTCTCTCTTTCCCCTTCTCTCTTTCCCCTTCTCTCTCACATTTCTTCCTTCTCTCTTTCCCCTTCTCTCTCACATTTCTTCCTTCTCTCTTCCCCTTCTCTCTTCCCCTTCTCTCTTCCCCTTCTCTCTTCCCCTTCTCTCTTCCCCCTTCTCTCTTCCCCTTCTCTCTTCCCCTTCTCTCTTCCCCTTCTCTCTTCCCCTTCTCTCTTCCCCTTCTCTCTTCCCCTTCTCTCTTCCCCTTCTCTCTTCCCCTTCTCTCTTCCCCTTCTCTCTTCCCCCTTCTCTCTTCCCCTTCTCTCCCCCTTCTCTCTTCCATTTCTCTCTTCCCCTTCTCTCTTCCATTTCTCTCTTCCCCTTCTCTCTTCCCCTTCTCTCTTCCCCTTCTCTCTTCCCCTTCTCTCTTCCCCTTCTCTCTCACACACTCCCCCCTTCTCTCTCACATTTCTTCCTTCTCTCTTTCCCTGATCTCTCTCTCTCTCTCTCTCTCTCTCTCTCTCTCTCTCTCTCTCTCTCTCTCTCTCTCTCTCTCTCTCTCTCGTTCCCTTTCTCTCTCTCGTTCCCTTTCTCTCTCTCCCCACACTTGTTCCCCCCACTTCTCTTTCCCCTGTCTCTCACCTCTGCTTGTGCTCCCGATTCTGGTGGCTCCTCCTCCCCCCGGGTCAGAGACCCCAGTAGTAATGTGTGTCATTTTGAAGACCCTGTATTTACACATAATGCAATGTGTGCTTAGCTTCAATGTCGCATTACTTCTCCTGTCTGGAGATCTCCTTCCCGCTTGCGCCCTATTACAGTGTTTATATCTCTCGCCCCCAGTAATGGCTGTTACATGAGAGTACTGGGGGTTACACCATTACCCAGAAGGTTTAAAGGGTCAGAACACTTGCCAAGCTTTTAAAGGCGCAGGCTGTAAATATTACCAAAAGTTGCATTTTGCCGGAAAAATATTAAAGGGACTTTGTCATCCCCAACAGGAAGTTGGTTTCATTTTCAGAAGCATTACAAATTGGCTATACGTTGCACTAGCTGTGCAAAGAATAGGCAGCTGCAGGTACCCATGCTCCAAACTTTGCAAAGATGGGAAGAGCCCCAGCCTTGGAATGAGGGGAAATGAGACTGCCAGTGTAAGCTTTCTAAATGGGGGAAAAACACTGATCTTGAGTACTTAAGTCACCAATTCTGATTATGAAGTTTAAGGTCTCAGATTCTAGCAGAAGTTCTTCTCTCCACCCCTATTTTGTGTTCAGGTATTTTCAGGAAGCTCTGCCTAGGAGGCTGTATTATTTTTTTCTGACTGGTCTAGGTTTGTCTGCAGGGAGGAGACTATTACAGTACAGCCTCCTGGACAGATCCTCTCCCACTACCTGGACACCTGATAGGGGAGGGTGCGAAACAGATCTGAGGAAGTTTTAAAAACTATCCTGACATTATTTTCTTTATTAATACTAATCCATTATCAAATAAATTACCCCCTAGTGCAGAAGTAGACAGTCCTGGAGAGCCACACACAGGCCTGGATTTGAAGATTTTTCATTTCTGTGCACAGGTGAGTCAATCAGGATGCCTGACGAAGCGCTCTCACCTGTATGCAGCAGAGGGATATCCTCAAATCCTGACCTGTGTGTGGCTCTCCAGGACCATAGTTAGATCCCCTGCCTTTTGTTGCTATAAAATTGTTCGGTTGTGTCCAACTCTCCGTGACCATATGGACCACATGACGCCAGGCACAATCATTATGTCTCTGCCAACAAAATCTTATGGATAAGTATGGCCAAAGTAGGTCCAGTTCCTTCTCCAGTCGACTGTGATCTGTCTGACCTCTCTGCTGTTACTTGGGTGACCTTATATGATATAGCTCACAGCCTCACTGAAGTATACAAGAACCTTCACCGCAACATGGTAGTGGTCCAGAGGGGGCTAAATATTGTTTTTGTTGTTTAGTTCAGTCATGTCTAACTCTCCGTGACCCTATGGTCCGCAACACACCAGTCACACCTGTCTGGTTGTGCTCATCCATAAGGTTTTCTAGGCAAAGATACTGTAGTGGGTCGCAATTTGCCTGACCTCTCTGCTATGACCTTCCCAAGTTGGGTGACCTTACATAGTATAGGCTCATATCTTTGTTTGCTGGGCATCAATAGGAAAACAGTTAAATACTTTTATTCTAATAAACTTTTTTCATAGCTCTTAAACTGTCTGTTTTTTTCTCCTCAAGCAGAGCTGCTTTTCTCCTCCATCCTGTGTCTTCTCTGTGGCTCTTCCTACTGGACTAAAAATAAAGTCTGACCAGTCTAGGTTCTGCTTCAAACTAAGCATGCTGTGTAAAGGGGGCGGGGCTTTGATGGCTCATTCGCGGACACTGGGTGGGGCCTGTGAGGCAGCTGCAAGCATGTTACAATAGAGCTGTTACCTCTGTGTATGCAGAACCTGCTTCCAATCTCCATGATAGTCCAGGACACAGGTAGAGCTGGCCACGCCCCTGATAGACACAGGTAGGAGGAGATACACAGCTCTGCTTGATGGGAACTGACAGTTTAAATCCCAAGCAAAAAATTTTACTTTTATTTATTTTACACTGTCATACTGTTTTAATGGCCTATGTAAAGCAAACAAACATGTGCTTTACTTGTAAACAAATAAATACTATACTGTACATGGCACGAGTGTCCGCATGGTAAATATGCCAAGGTGACCTCTTATATGGACAGATGTACCCGCTCCCCCCACTACAGATGTGTCAGGGAATAAATCCCACTGAGGATAATGAGGGCTGGGAATAAAATGTACTTTTACGCTGTATTCCTATTTATTACACCATCCTATTAATACTTCTTTAGAAATGATCACATATATAGTTGTGAGCATGCGAGTTGTTGCTAACTCTTGGGGGCTCGCGTAGCGAGCAGCGGCCCTCGCGAAGCGAGGGTCGCAGTTGCTGGCAAGGAGCGTCGCAGGCGCTCCTTGCCAGCAACTGCGACCCTCGCAAACTTCACATCATAACGCAAACAACATACGAGACACGTTAACTCACATTACGACCTCGCAAAAATCGGCCGCAACCCGCGGACATGAAAAAATGATAAACACAATAAATACACACACCACATACATAAAAAGCTTACCTACAGCAAGAGGGGGCATCCAGGACCTCAACAAATGAAGTTACACCTTCATTTAACTCAAAATAAAAGAGTTTAAACACTCAAAAATTCTCTAAGCGAGAGAAAAAATGGCCGCCGAACAAAACAAAAACGAGGCTACAGCAGTCTAAACGCGCAAAACACCACAAGAAACACTCTCCTTGTGAAGCGCGTGCTGAGCGCCCTTAATGTTTATTGTGATAATATATTTTTTTTTCTGTCATTTTGTAATGTTAATTAATTTGTAAAGTTATAAATTAATATACTTTACTTATTTGTAATTAATCTATGCAGCAAGCATTATGCTGAAGAGCTAACAATCTGTTTTGATGTTCCTACAGTATACAATGTAGGTTTGCACTGTTGTGGAGCTGATGTGTGTTAGCAATGTGTGCAGTGTGTAGTGTAAATAGGCTGCGTGCTCGAGGGGAAGCCGTTTGTTTAGCTGTGTACTTCCGCATTTTGTAATGGTAATGTTATTAGTTTGCCGTTAGTGTTGTAAAATGGCTGCGATTGTGTTAGGCGGGTGTGGAGCATTTAGCGTCCTTCTTAATAGTATATTTAGTAGCTCGTACGGGTCTGTGTAAAAATCCGTGTGTGCTTGGCGGTGTTTTGCGTGCTTAGTGGTCGTGTAGCCTCGTTTTCGTTTTTTTCGGTGGACATTTTTTCTCTCGCTTAGCGGATTTTCGAGTGGCGAAAATCTTTAAATTGTATTTAAATTGGCGTGTAACATAATTCCCAGACGTCCTGACTGTCCCCCCTTGCTGTGTGTGTATTTTATTTATTGTGTATTTTTCGTGTTTTTTTTTGCTGTGCGGCTGGTATTTTTTTTTTCTAAGTGGCGGTTTCCTTGTTGTAAGTGTTACGGGACGTCATTTTTTATAGGCGATCTTTTTCAAATTGCTACGGTGTGAATTTTGTGTTGATGTGTAGTTCTGCAGGTTGTAGGTATGATGCGCAAGTCGTGCGGGGTCGTAGGGAGGAGCATCTACGGCGCTCATCTCCACCAGCGCAAGGAGCGCCGTTTGCGCTCCTTTCCTCGCTGCAACCATTGCCCTTGCTTCGCGAGGTCCGCGGTTGCGGCCTGCAACTTCAGCCCTTGCTTTGCAAGCCCGTAGTTTTAACGTTGCGTTACCAACGGATTTTGCCATGGTCGCGCTGCTGAGAACTATATATGTGATAATATAAAATCATATCTTTATTTATAACTAGTGGAACTGCGCTCTGAGGCTCCATCGCGTTTCCTGAGAGCTCTGTGTGCCACAGCTATTAATGTGTGAAGCTCCATGTCTAATTGATTGCACTCAGCACAATGTAACTACAGCAACCTCCTTGAGCAGCGCCTTGAGATCTGGAGGAACTCTTCAGTGTGACTTTATAGTGTCTTATAGGAGACTGGTACTTGTACAGAACGTCTTACAGTGTTATATGTGCACATTGGGAATCATCGTCTGTACAGCGCTGGAGTATGGGGGTGTGGTAGCCACGTCTGTACAGTGCTGGGGTGTGGGGGTCTGGTAGCCATGTCTGTTCAGTGCTGGGGTGTGGGGGTCTGGTAGCCATGTCTGTTCAGTGCTGGAGTATAGGGGTCTGGTAGCCATGTCTGTACAGTGCTGGGGTATAGGGGTCTGGTAGCCATGTCTGTACAGTGCTGGGGTATGGGAGTCTGGTAGCCATGTCTGTACAGTGCTGGGGTATAGGGGTCTGGTAGCCATGTCTGTACAGTGCTGGGGTATGGGGGTGTGGTAGCCATGTCTGTACAGTGCTGGGGTATGGGGGTGTGGTAGCCATGTCTGTACAGTGCTGGGGTATGGGGGTGTGGTAGCCATGTCTGTACAGTGCTGGGGTATGGGAGTCTGGTAGCCATGTCTGTACAGTGCTGGGGTATGGGGGTCTGGTAGCCATGTCTGTACAGTGCTGGGGTATGGGGGTGTGGTAGCCATGTCTGTACAGTGCTGGGGTATGGGAGTCTGGTAGCCATGTCTGTACAGTGCTGGGGTATGGGAGTCTGGTAGCCATGTCTGTACAGTGCTGGGGTATGGGGGTGTGGTAGCCATGTCTGTACAGTGCTGGGGTATGGGGGTCTGGTAGCCATGTCTGTACAGTGCTGGGGTATGGGGGTGTGGTAGCCATGTCTGTACAGTGCTGGGGTATGGGGGTGTGGTAGCCATGTCTGTACAGTGCTGGTGTATGGGGGTGTGGTAGCCATGTCTGTACAGTGCTGGTGTATGGGGGTGTGGTAGCCATGTCTGTACAGTGCTGGGGTATAGGGGTCTGGTAGCCATGTCTGTACAGTGCTGGGGTATGGGAGTCTGGTAGCCATGTCTGTACAGTGCTGGGGTATGGGGGTCTGGTAGCCATGTCTGTACAGTGCTGGGGTATGGGAGTCTGGTAGCCATGTCTGTACAGTGCTGGGGTATGGGAGTCTGGTAGCCATGTCTGTACAGTGCTGGGGTATGGGAGTCTGGTAGCCATGTCTGTACAGTGCTGGTGTATGGGGGTGTGGTAGCCATGTCTGTACAGTGCTGGGGTATAGGGGTCTGGTAGCCATGTCTGTACAGTGCTGGGGTATGGGAGTCTGGTAGCCATGTCTGTACAGTGCTGGGGTATGGGGGTCTGGTAGCCATGTCTGTACAGTGCTGGGGTATGGGAGTCTGGTAGCCATGTCTGTACAGTGCTGGTGTATGGGGGTGTGGTAGCCATGTCTGTACAGTGCTGGGGTATGGGGGTCTGGTAGCCATGTCTGTACAGTGCTGGGGTATGGGGGTGTGGTAGCCATGTCTGTACAGTGCTGGGGTATGGGGGTCTGGTAGCCATGTCTGTACAGTGCTGGGGTATGGGGGTGTGGTAGCCATGTCTGTACAGTGCTGGGGTATGGGGGTGTGGTAGCCATGTCCTGTGCTGGGGTATCTGTAAATTTAGGGGGCTAGCAGTGATGTTGTTCTCATGGCGTCTTTTCATTGGTTTCCATGGTAACGGCCCCCACGCTATCCCTCACCTTTATTCTGCATTGATTGTGTCCTGGTGTAATCACGTCTGTGCTGCCTTCAGCCCCCGCAGCAAGGAGAGCGCGAGAGAGCAGGGAGAGCACTTTATATGCAACTAGAAACTTGCCTGTCAAAAATGACGGAATTAAAATTGTAAGGCTGGCAATACTGTTTGCCACACAATGTGAGGCTTTTGGTCCTCTGAGCACCTTCACAATGTGAGCTGTGCGATGAGCGCCTTTGCATAACTATTCACCCCCCTAAAGTCAATACTTTGTAGAGCCACCTTTTGCGGCAATCACAGCTCCAAGGCGCTTTGGATAAGTCTCTATGAGCTTGCCACATCTTACCACTGGGATTATTGCCCATTCCTCCTGGCAAAACTGCTCCAGCTCCTTTAAGTTGGATGGTTTGCGCTTGTGAACAGCAATCTTTAAGTCTGACCACAGATTTTCTATTGAATTGAGGTCTGGGCTGTGACTCGGCCATTCCAACACATTTACATGTTTCCCCTTAAACCCCCCAAGTGTTGCTTTAGCAGTGTGTTTGGGGTCATTGTCCTGCTGGAAGGTGAACCTCTGTCCTAGCCTCAAATCATGCACAGAGTGGTACAGGTTTTGCTCAAGAATATCCCTGTATTTAGCACCATCCATCTTTCCCTCAACTCTGACCAGTTTCCCAGTCCCGGCTGCTGAAAAACATCCGCACAGCATGATGCTGCCACCGCCATGTTTCACTGTGGGGACGGTGTTCTTAGGGTGATGTGATATGTTGGGTTTTCTTTGATGGCCGAAAAGTTCAATTTTAGTCTCATCAGACCAGAGCACCTTCCTCCATACATTTTGGGAGTCTCCCACATGCCTTTTCGCAAACTCAAAACGTGACATTTTGTTTTTTGGTGAAAGTAATGGCTTTCTTCTGGCCACTCTGCCATAAAGCCCAACTCTATGGAGCGTACGTCTTATTGTCGTCCTATGTACAGATACTCCAGTCTCTGCTGTGGAACTCTGCAGCTCCTCTAGGGTTACCTTAGGTCTCTGTGGTGCCTCTCTGATTAATGCCCTCCTTGCCCGGTCCGTGAGTTTTGGTGGGCGGTCGTCTCTTGGCCAGTTTGCTGTTGTGCCATGTTCTTTCCATTTGGTTCTGATAGATTTGATGGTGCTCCTGGGGATCATCAAAGGTTTGGATTTTTTTATAACCTAACCCTGACTTGTACTTCTCAACAACATTGTCCCTTACTTGTTTGGAGAGTTCCTTGGTCTTCATGGCAGTGTTTGGTTAGTGGTGCCTCTTGCTTATGTGTTGCAGCCTCTGGGGCTTTTCAAAAAAGGTGTGTATATGTAATGACAGATCATGTGACACTTAGATTGCACACAGGTGGACATCATTTCACTAATTATGTGGCTTCTGAAGGTAATTGGTTGCACCAGAGCTTTTTATGGGCTTCATAACAAAGGGGGTGAATACATACGCACATGCCAATTTTCTGTTTTCTATTTGTAAAAAATAGTTTTATGTATATATTTTTCTCATTTCACTTCACCAACTTAGACTATTGTGTTCTGATCCATCACATAAAATTCAGATTAACAAAACATTGAACTTAAGGCTATAATGTAACAAAATACGTAAAAAGTCAAGGGGGTGAATACTTTTGCAAGACACAGTATGCGATTATTCTTTACTGTAGGGTTCCATCTTCTTTTCTCACCTGCTAATGTTTCTTTTTTCTCAGTAATGTGTATGCTTATAAACTAATGAGATTAATCAGATCATAAATAATTTGCAGTCTTTATTTAATGCTATTGCAATCTTTACTTCCCTGCGCTAATGGAAAATGTTGTAGATCTTAAAGAGACTCTAAATTCATAAATCCTGCTCTGCTCCATCACGTAAAGCAGTCAAAATCAAGGGGAGAAGCTTTAAAATAACAATTTCATGTATTTTTCACAGTTAATTATTTTTAAATGTTGCAGTGCTGGCTTTTACAGCACTCCGTGTTTATTTACCTTGACTGTTACCTGCATTCCAGCTGCACCAGCACTCAGGTCTTGACATGACCATAAATTACAAATTCCCTCTCAATCCTTTTGTTTCCACTTCACTGCAATAAAACACCACTTTTTTCATTCAAGTTTTGAATAAAGGAATTGCTGACATTTTTTGCAGCAAACAAAAGTGTATTTTCATTTTGCAGAGTGCTTGTTATTTTTGGTCCTTTCAGGACCTGCATGTGTAGGAAGCTCCAGAGAGCACTTAGTGAGGATGATTATGAATGATGAATTGGCCCATATAAAACATTTTAAAATATGTATTCATTTATAAAAATGCAATTTTTTTTCTGTGTTTTAGTTGATGATATAGAGCAGCATTTATGAATTCTGTGTCCCTTTAAATAATTTATTATTATACATATACAGAATATATTATATAGCCGCTGGCATAAAGCGCACAATATGTATTCAGTGCTGGTTCATGAGCGCTCCGTCTGACATCCTAACTATCAGTAATTTATGAGGGCGCTGCTCTATGTGGACTAATGGATGAAATGACACGTCCCTGCATCTGAAATGACTTTATTGCTCATTTAGTTACTATCTATTCTCGGCGCCGTCGTCCTCCTGAGCCCGACATTGCTGAAGGAAATAAGGGGAAGATGGACTAAAATATTCTATAGTTTGGCTTCTAATTTTTGAGACAGGCAAAGGGTTAAAGGGACATAAAGGGCTCCTGGGTGTTACTAGGTATATAATATCCCTGCGTATCGATTTAATTTTATGTACTTTATTTTATTAGCTTATGAGATCTGTATTCACTGCTTAAAATCATACAATTACCTGCTTGGGTCTGCCCTGTGCAGCTCATGAAGACACAGACACTGTAGTGCGGGATGTGCAGTGTCTCATACTAAACAATCGGTGACCATTTCTCGCAGCATACTGCTGATAGGTTAGGACACTGCAGAGGGCAGACTCATACAGGGACTATTTGTTTGATTTTTTTATATATATTCAAATTTCTTACAAATACACAGAGATCAGGTCTTGCAGCTCGGTAACATTTCAATATTTTCCTTGACAAGTTTAATTAAATGTGATGTTCAGTCTCCGGGACTTCCCTGCCGCAGCAGTGTGCGTGTGGGGGGATTCTTGCAGCCCCTCGTGGGGTGACCCGTGTCATTAAATAAATAAGAACTGATACTTAAAATGCAGATACAGAACACTCTCGCGCCTCTCTCCCTGCTTTCACTGAACACTCTCGCGCCTCTCTCCCTGCTTTCACTGAACACTCTCGCGCCTCTCTCCCTGCTCTCACTGAACACTCTCGCGCCTCTCTCCCTGCTCTCACTGAACACTCTCGCGCCTCTCTCCCTGCTTTCACTGAACACTCTCGCGCCTCTCTCCCTGCTCTCACTGAACACTCTCGCGCCTCTCTCCCTGCTTTCACTGAACACTCTCGCGCCTATCTCCCTGCTCTCACTGAACACTCTCGCGCCTCTCTCCCTGCTCTCACTGAACACTCTCGCGCCTCTCTCCCTGCTCTCACTGAACACTCTCGCGCCTCTCTCCCTGCTCTCACTGAACACTCTCGCGCCTCTCTCCCTGCTCTCACTGAACACTCTCGCGCCTCTCTCCCTGCTCTCACTGAACACTCTCGCGCCTCTCTCCCTGCTCTCACTGAACACTCTCGCGCCTCTCTCCCTGCTCTCACTGAACACTCTCGCGCCTCTCTCCCTGCTCTCACTGAACACTCTCGCGCCTCTCTCCCTGCTCTCACTGAACACTCTCGCGCCTCTCTCCCTGCTCTCACTGAACACTCTCGCGCCTCTCTCCCTGCTCTCACTGAACACTCTCGCGCCTCTCTCCCTGCTCTCACTGAACACTCTCGCGCCTCTCTCCCTGCTCTCACTGAACACTCTCGCGCTTCTCTCCCTGCTCTCACTGAACACTCTCGCACTTCTCTACCTGCTCTCACTGAACACTCTCGCACTTCTCTACCTGCTCTCACTGAACACTCTCACATCTCTATTCCTACAGATACAGAACACTCTTTCGTCTCTCTTCCTACAGATACAGAACACTCTTTCGTCTCTCTTCCTACAGATACAGAACACTCTCACACCTCTCTCCCTGCTCACACAGAACACTCTTTCGTCTCTCTTCCTGCTCTGCTTATTTTACCTCTCCATCTTCATTGAGAGCTGTCTGAAGGAAGAGAGTGTCTGTAATGAGGGTCAGAGGGTCTGTTCCCAGAACCTGCCACCACTCCCCGTCTGCATCACCTGGTGCCCCTGAGCAGTCTGACTAATAAACGCTCTCTGTGCAGAATAAAATGGGCCGCGACCTTAATGCTCTGCTGCTATATTATCTTGTGAATAACGAACATTCATAATGGGGAAAATGTGTTTAAAAGTAAGAAATGCAACATTTATTTATTTACATTTTAAAAGGGATATGTAAGGTTCCTAGATTTTCTACATATATCTTATATCTCTGTGTATATCTTTACTTTTATTTACTTTATTTTATTAAGAAGTGCTTATATGCTGTGCCTAAAAGTCCCTGTAAAGGTCTGCCCCATGCAGCATATGCAGCCACAGACTCTATGTGGCTGGATGTGCTGAGTAGTGTTCTAGCCTATCAGGGACCACGTCTCAGTAGCATGTTGCTGAGATGGTCACTGATTGGTTAGTACGGGGCACAGTACAGCAGTCTGCCTTATCAGCGTTATATTAACACACAGATACAATTTATAGTGGTGATCCCACATACTAGTAATGTTTTGATCCATCTCCAAACCTATTTTTGGCTAGAATTCCTCTGGTATTTTACAATCTTCTCTTTTTGAATCCTGCACTGATGGGGTATATTTTCTCTTTTGGACATTGCAGCGACCCTGATTGGTTCAGGCTCCTTGAGTGTTTCTCACTTGGGTCTTGTTGTGTCAAGATGCTCTGAGAGAGTTTGCTATGGAAACCACAACCAGCCCCCTGAAAGTATACGATTTCCTGAGTAAAATAAATACACTTTTCATCTATTCAAGGTTCAGCCTGTCCCAGCTTTGTATATTTTTGTTCAAGTTTAAAAATATATTTATTATATTAATATATAATTAGTTATATTAATATAATATGTATGTTTGCTGCTTAATGATATTAAAAGCAGTATTGCAGTATTTAAAAGTTAAAAGATTTTCTTAGCTTTTAAACTGTCAGTTTTTCCCTCAAGCAGAGCTGTGCATCTCCTCCTACTTGTGTCTATCAGGAATGTGGTCACTGCCTGTGTGCTGGACTATCATAGTCCTTGGAAGCAGAGTGGGCTGATATCACTGGCCTACCCCATGACATCATTAGCTTCAGCCTCACTACCTACTAGAGGTAACAACTCTATTGTAACATGTTTGCAACTGCCCACCCAGTGACAATAAATGGGGCATTATAGCGTCACCACCTCTTTAGTGAGCATGCTCAGTCTGAAGCAGAACCTATACTGGTCAGACGTTTTATTTTTGGTCCAACACCAAGCCCCTGATAAATATAGGTATGAGGAGATACACAAATGTGCTTGAGGGGAAAACGCACAGTTTCATAGCTAAGACAAAAAGGCATGTTGCAGAATGTGGCCACTGACTGGTTATCTGAGAGAGAGAGAGAGTGTGTGTATCAGGGACCACATCTCAGCAGCATGTTGCAACACTGAGATGGTCACTGATTGGTTAGTATGAGACCTAGCACACCCACCCCTACAGAGTCTGTGTCTGCATAGACTGCAGAGGATTGACCCATACAGGTAATATTGGTTGGATTTTAGGCAGTAAAAACGTATAAGCACCTCTTAATAAATAAAGTACATACAAGTAAATAGATACACTGGGGTTTTATATTCCTAATGGAACCTTGAAACCTTCATATCCCTTTTATTTGCATGTAATAGTTAATAAATGACTATTTTTATTTATTTACCTAATATACCTAATTGATCTTATCTAAAACGAATAACTTTCTTGACGAGCGAATACAGCCCACTTTTGCAGGATCTCTTCCCTGATTCTGGCGAAGTCAAAATATCGTCACCGTATTGATCTTCCTGGGAATGCAGATGTAGGAGCAAAAATATTTTCTAAAATGTTTGTTTTTATTATGTAATACAAAGTAATCTTGAGTAACGATAAGTAGCAGCGAGAGGGCATGCTTTTCTTATCAAGCTCTGTCAGTTGGATCTATCCAAGGTGCTGAAATTCTACTTCTGAAACCTCTCGAGATGCTCAACCGATCAGACACAAGGCTATCCCACAAACCTCTATATACCTTGTAAATAGATATGATTCCTTATTACTGTCTTTAGTTTATTTGTACTATGTATCTCTACAGAGCCATTAAATGGTATCAGATCTACTCAACATATTTTTGACAACCATGAGAACCAAGTATGTGGCTCCTGGATCATGTTTAAGATGCACTATACAATAAAAAACATATATTTTGAGTCCAGGGGGATAATTAGGCAGTGATAAACCCGTAATAAAAAAATAAAAAAAAATAAAAATAATAATAATAATAATAAAAAATAAATAAATAAATAAATAAAAATAATTAAATAAATAAATAAAAAAAATAATAATAAAAAAAAAAAAAAAAATATATATATATATAGTGATGCTTCTGCTGTTTCCTACACACTTCCAAGAAACTTTGGTGCAGCCTGCCTTCATGAGCAGCATGTTTACATTTCTGCGGGAGCAGGGCTTGCAGTTATCCTTGAGAGTGCAATGTGTATCCATAAAACTACCTATGAATGATAGTTTGGCCTCTTCCTGAGCACCTCTGTTGTTGTTATTGCTTATGCAAATTAACCCTTAGGGCTTAATTTCCTTAAGGGTGATAGGGTGACCCCTTACTCACTGTGCCTTAAGGGGGTATCGGCTACTCCCTACTGATGAGGCCCGATCAAAGCTGAAACGTACGTCTGGGGTTTCCTGTTTCTCATGTTCAGGTTAGGATTGCCTGGTATTTTGGGGCTGGATTGCTCTAGTGAGCGGGACCAGACTGATATACTCTCTGTGAAGGGCACAAGTGGCTAAAAGCGATTGCTCTCTAAGTAGATGACCATTTATCTACTGCCTCCACATTGAATACAAAGTCATTGCTTGTCTGGGCACCTAGGATCCTCAGGATTGTTATCTTTCTTTAATTGCAGTTTCATGTTTTGAGCTAATCGGATCTACTGTGAGTGATGTCACCCGACAGATGTCACGTTATTACCGGCACTCGCGTGATTCACTGATATGTATAATACAGGGACGCTCTGCTACCACACTAATAGATTGATAATTAAAGGGCCCCGCAGTCACATCTTTACAGTATGCTACAACTAGACTTGATGTTAATTACAAACCGCCTTTAAAGGGATATGGAAGGTACCTGGATGTTACTAGGTATATGCTATCCCTGGGTACCTGTTTACTTTTATGTACTTTATTTTATCAAGAAGTTCTTAAAAGCTCTATTTTTACTGCCAAGCATTGTACAAACAGTTCCTGTATGGGTCTGCCCACAACAGCTTATGCAGATACAGGCTCTGTAGGGCTGGATGTGCAGTGTAACGTCCATGTCTATAAAAGACCACGTCCGCAGCATGCTGCTGATTGTTACTGAGAGATAGTCACTGATTGGATAGTATGAAACACAGTACAGCAGAGTCTGTGTCTTTGTGAGCTGCAGAGGGCAGACCCATACAGGGACTGTTTTAGCAGACGTATTCATACATTGCAGTGGACAGACCCATACATGGACTATTTGTTTGTACTTACTGCGTAAAATCAGAGTTTATAAGCACTTCTTAATAAAATAAAGTACATAAAAGTAAATAGACAGGCCTGGATTTAAGGATTTCCCTGCTGTGTAAAGGATTAGCAATCCATGTTGCAGGACCACTGTTTTTTAGGAAAGTTTTTGACGTATGTAACCACATTATCATCTTTATAATTTGTAATCTTTTGACGATATGGTTACATATTGAAAGCTTCCATCTTGTGTGACTTCAGCACTTCCTAGGCATTTTCTATCTACTAACCAGTGAAATTCAGCAGGAGGTGAAGAGGTTGCTGATGTGTATATATATATAGGGACCTTGACAGCATTTTAAACAATCACAATAGTCCTATATTTAATAATATTGTCTTTGGAAGAACCAGATGCCAGCCTAAATGATCTGTTCCATGTAATATATTGTAGTGGGAGCCGCCATTTTTGTTTCTATCTGCCTTTACTTTCCGGACCTTGAATGCAGAAATTGATTCAGCTGCTTCAGTTGAAACATGGCATTCCTTTTTGCCAGGACTTTCAATCAGACCTGTATTGTTTTTCTTTCACCCTTTATCAAGTCTAGTTCTTCACAAGAGACAACTAGAAAATAGGGTTTTAGTTTGCTTTTATGTGTTTGGATGTCTTTACACTGGTCCCTCTATTTGTTTAGATGCTTTTGTGGATTTCATGGCAATAAACAAAATAAAAATCGCATATAATTTTTAATTTAGTAACTGTATTTATTATGATTTATTATTATTATTATTATTATTATTATTATTATTATTACTCACAGCTTCTCTCTCTTGCAGGATATGAGGAAACATGTCTTTCTGACTCTCCTGGACACCGAGCAGTCTTATGTGGAGTCGCTGCGCACCCTGATGGAGGTAATGTACATTATACTGATTCTGATTGGTCTTTGATTTTGGTGGCAGTATGCGATTGGTTGGCTTGGTCTGCACTTTCCTGTTCGTTAATGGCCAGGGTAGTTATAGGATCAGTAATAAATGTGGCATGTTTAAATGATCAGAATATCATGGTGGAAGCTGGACTCCTCTATAAATGCCGTAGTGCAGCAGTACATGCAGGCACTCATTCAAGCAGGCACTCATTGCATATATATAACAATCAGTCTACCAGTAACAAATATGGCCGCCACAGCTACACAAGAACAATAATGCAGGTCCTGCCTGCTTCCTAAAGAGAAATAACTAATCATACGACTAAGATAAGTTTTATTCTTGTTAAAAATACATATTAACATATTCTCAGAAGATATATATATATATATATATATATATATATATATATATATAATAAAATAATAAAATAATAATAATGGAAGTATTCATTAAATGGGAAATGTATTCTGACAGTGTTCCTTAAAGTGACTCTGTCACCCCAAAATCAAGTTGTTTTTTTAGTTAGTAAAAACTGGCTTTATGTTGTGTTGTCCATTTTTTTTAAAAAGTGTATACATCCTGGGAAATTCCAAATTGTTGTTGCTGCATTTATATGCAAATGAGCAGCTTGTGCATATTAATTAGCTGCTTAGAGGTGCTAATTAGGATTACAATCTGCTTGTCAAAATAAAGACCCCAAACGTTAACGGGCAGTTACCCCCTTTCCCACCCATACTCTGAGCCGCACATTAGCATACAGCGTCCGCAAAATATTTCGGAAATGATTTACTGTCGAGAAAAACTGCTAGTACAATATATAGCTAGTTTTTAACGCTCTTTAAAATTAAATCAACTTCCTCTTGGGTGGTCGGAGTCCGTTTTAAAGGGCCACTACACTTTAAGACATCTTTTTAGAATGTAAAATAAATAAATACAGTATCTAATTAATTATCTTTTATATACAATTATGCTGCTGTGGGATCCGCCATCTTGGCCTCAGCTGTATGTGTATTGTTTGTGTCCTCACAGTACAGTACAATTGTATTTCTTTTTCTCATTGTGGTATGTACATTATTTTGGTGTCATGCTGTTGTAATATATCCATGTTGGTGTCCTGCTGTATACGTCACGTCTGTGTCCCGTCTCTCAGTATAGATGATATTTTTGGCTCCGTTTGTGTATTTTTAGCCTCTTTTTTGTAGTATGCGCTTTATTTTTATGTAATGTGCATTATTCATACTTCTCCCTACATTAATCCTCTGGATCCTTCCAGCCGCGCCCGTGACACAGTCCCACGTATCCCACGCGTGTCTGCCATCCGCGGGTGGCTTATGTAACACTCGCAGCTGCTACTTTGTATCTATTGATACAGCATGAAAATCATAATGTGTAAGAAAAGAAATAGAAACAATTATATATAAAGAATAAACCTGTTATTAAAGGGGACCTCCACAAAAGTATCACATATTATTATATTAAAGGGACAGTCTCCCCAATAACAAGTTGGTTTTATCTTCACATTGCTATACATTGTATTAGACATTTAGTTTTTTGCACTAATTCCTGAGATATCCAGCATTGTTTATGTATGATAAATAACAATAATATGATAATTTGTGGCTCAGATTTCTTGTTTGGGGGATATGGTTGCATGATGATTTTTTTGCCACCACAGAAACACAGTGATACTAATCAGCACATCAAAGCAGATAATTAGTATTCATAAGCTGCTCACGTGTATATAAATGCAGCTCAAACAATGCTAAATATCCCGGGAATGGTTCACTTTATGAAAAACAATATCACCAGGTGTTCATACGGTTTTTTGGGGACAGTGTCCCTTTAAGCCATCTTCTCTTGAAATATAATAATTGCAATAAAGCCTACTTTTTCGGCCACTGATTCCACATTAATTAGCCGTATAACCCTGCACAGTGCAGAGCTCAAGTGCTGATGTCACAAGCTGCTGTGTCCGTAATCCCATGATACTTTGCAGGAGTACATTTTCTGTACTTTTCCTGCCTCCAGTTGCATGCTGGGAATGATAATGATGTCCGATTTCTCTAATTTGAATCTTTATGTTTGACCAAACACCTTAGCTGTCGTAGGTACCTTTAAATATCTGAAAATATAAATATGTATACGCCACATTTTAAAAGTAAATTATTAGTAAATATATCAGATTTTTTTGTATTTATTTAATATATTATTATTTAAACGTGTGCTGAAAAGCTTAAGAAAGGTCCTTTTAAACTCTGCAAGTACAGCTTTCCAACAAGGCCAGGACCTAATCCTAATGACTAACAAATAAGGACAATAATGGCAATGCACCAGCTGAGTTATGGAGCTCTATGGAGAAATGAATTGCTCCCTCTAGTGGCTGTACCTGATACAGCGAGAAAGAAATCATGATTTGGCAGAATTGTATAAGGATTAATTATATTTTATTTTTTTTCATATGAAATGTGTAATATCAGTGTCATAATTCTTAATTCATAACAAATTAGTAGAGGATTTTTTGCTAACTGGTTTAGTGTGATTGATCAAATGCATGTTAAGCGTATATGCTCCCAATTTGCTACTAAAGCTGTCACCCAATCAGAAGCCGTGTCTAGGTCTCTGTTGCATCAGCTATGGCTTAAAACATTGTGCAAAGTTTCTGACTATACACAACATGTAAACAAGAAAAGGGGCAATCCTGTAATATTACCTTTTGGTAAATGGTTTTAAACCTGCAATAACATCCTTTAATTATTTATGTGGATGTTAGAGGGTTGGGACATTGTATTATTCTGTTAATTAAAAAATCAAGTCTGATTAAAGGGACGCTTAATTCAGCACAATTTGGACCACATAATTGCCACCAATCAGGTTGCAGGAGTGTGGAAATATAAGCAATCAGACACAAACCTTACAATCGAATGGGAGCCAGTTTGAAGAGAGCAGGTTCTATTTTTTTTTTCTTACCTGCAGAGAATTCAGGTTTCTGCTCTCTTGCTTCTCTGGAATTTTAGCAATGCGGACCAATTAGTTCTCTGTGCTCCATGCAGCTCCATACAGTGATCCCAAACAAACATATTTTTAACCCTTACCACATCTATTTGTGCTGGCATGGAATACTGGATTCACCTAAAATAGGAAAGCTATGAGAGTTAGTGCAGTGTTACCGGAGTCCACAAAGATGCTGTGCTATCCATCATAGAATCTCACACAGCGCATGCTGCTAATTACCACGCAACATCTAGTGTGCAGAATATACTGTATATAAACAAGAGATTTAAAACTTTAGATTTTTTTTCAGCTGTCTTTAGTGTAATTAATAAAAAAGATCATTATAACATACAATTGTGTGCTCTTTCACACCATGAAGAGCACTTACATTTTTTTAGTTCTTGTACAGAACTGAATGGGTTAACATCCTTTATATAACCTGTTTCATGTTTTTTTTGGGGAGATTTTATTTTTCCATCCCATATTTCTAGGAATTCTCTCATGCTGCGATTTGGAAGAACAATTCCAGGCGTGAATATATTACATATATGCACCTGGAGATGAAAGAAATCAGGTTTAGTCACTTCTGTGCGTTCCCTAATTCAGTCAGTCCTCAGATATTGCAGCAACACCACAATTTCAGACATTCTCTGTACACTTGCTTCCCCCCCCCCCCCCACAGTATTCACCTGCATCTCCCAGCCTGCATCAGCCATCAACATCTGCCAGGCTGCATTTCACATCTAACCCAGGAAATATATAATTTAAAGTGACAGTTACTTAAATATAAATCGGCTTACCCTAGTCTGTAAGTAACTGTCACTTTAAATTATATATTTCCTGGGTTAGATGTGAGATGCAGGCTGGCTGATGGAAGATGTTGATGGCAGATGCAGGTGAATACTGGGCGGGGGTGAGAGGGTGATTAGTCGTGACACCCTTCTGGCACACGGGGAGACAAGTTGGAGAGCTGGAGAAGGAGGGTGAGTGCGCACTGGGATGAGTGCGCACATTTGGCGGCGTGCACATGACATCACGGTAGTCTGCTTCGCGCTAATGTCGGTGTGCCCTTCTCACATCTGTCCATTTCCTCTATCTGTCCCTCTCTTATTCTCTCGTCTGTTAATTTCCCACATCACCCTCTCTTGTTTCCTCTACCGGTCTTCTTCGCTCACCTGTCCCTCCATATACCTCACATTTTCACCTATCACTTCATTTCCTTTATATATCCCTCTCTTCTTCTCTCATCAGTCCCTTTCCTCTACCCCCTTCCTTCTTCTCTCACCTGTCCCTTTCTTCTATCTCTCCCTCTTTCCTGCTCTCATTTGTCCCATTCCTCTATCTCTTCCTCTCTTCTTTTCTCATCTGTCCCTTTCATCCACCTCTCCCTGTATTATATTTTCTCATATGTCCCTTTCCTCTACCTCCTTCTCTTCTTCTCCCATCTGTCCTTTCCTCTCTCTCACTTGCTTCTTCTTTAATCTGTCCATTTCCTCTATCTCTCTCCTCTTCTTTCATTTGTCCTTTCCTCTCTCTCTTCACTTATTCTTTAATCTGTCCCTTTCATCTAGCTCCCTTTCTTCTTCTCTCATCTGTCCTTTCCTCTCTCTTCTCACTTCTTTCATCTGTCCTATTCCTCTATCTCTCCTCCTCGTCTCTCATCTGTCCCTTTCCTCTATCTCTCCTCCTCGTCTCTCATCTGTCCCTTTCCTCTATCTCTCCTCCTCGTCTATCATCTGTCCCTTTCCTCTATCTCTCCTCCTCGTCTCTCATCTGTCCCTTTCCTCTATCTCTCCTCCTCGTCTCTCATCTGTCCCTTTCCTCTATCTCTCCTCCTCGTCTCTCATCTGTCCCTTTCCTCTATCTCTCCTCCTCGTCTCTCATCTGTCCCTTTCCTCTATCTCTCCTCCTCGTCTCTCATCTGTCCCTTTCCTCTATCTCTCCTCCTCGTCTCTCATCTGTCCCTTTCCTCTATCTCTCCTCCTCGTCTCTCATCTGTCCCTTTCCTCTATCTCTCCTCTTCGTATCTAATCTGTCCCTTTCCTCTATCTCTCCTCCTCGTCTCTCATCTGTCCCTTTCCTCTATCTCTCCTCCTCGTCTCTCATCTGTCCCTTTCCTCTATCTCTCCTCTTCGTATCTAATCTGTCCCTTTCCTCTATCTCTCCTCTTCGTATCTAATCTGTCCCTTTCCTCTATCTCTCCTCCTCGTCTCTCATCTGTCCCTTTCCTCTATCTCTCCTCCTCGTCTCTCATCTGTCCCTTTCCTCTATCTCTCCTCCTCGTCTCTCATCTGTCCCTTTCCTCTATCTCTCCTCCTCGTCTCTCATCTGTCCCTTTCCTCTATCTCTCCTCCTCGTCTCTCATCTGTCCTATTCCTCTATCTCTCCTCCTCGTCTCTCATCTGTCCCTTTCCTCTATCTCTCCTCCTCGTCTCTCATCTGTCCCTTTCCTCTATCTCTCCTCCTCGTCTCTCATCTGTCCCTTTCCTCTATCTCTCCCTCTATTCTTCTCCCATTTGTCCCTTTCCTCTATCTCTCCCTCTATTCTTCTCCCATTTGTCCCTTGCCACTGCATCCCTCTTTTTCTCTTATCTGTCCCTTTCTTTCATCCTTTATCATTATACTTCTCCCTTTTTTCTTGGTCTAGTCTTAGTTACAACACAGAGCCCCCGTAACATGCCCCTTACATACATACAGCACAAACCCCCCCTAACATGCACCTTACATACATACAGCACAAAGCCCCCCTAACATTCACCTTACATACATACAGCACAATCCCCCCCCCTAACATGCACCTTACATACATACAACACAGAGCCCCCGTAACATGCCCCTTACATACATACAACACAGAGCCCCCTAACATGCCCCTTACGTACATACAACAAAAAGCCCCCCTGACATGCCCCTTACATACATACAACACAAAGCTCGCCTAACATGCCCCTTACATACATACAACACAAAGCTCCCCTAACATGCCCCTTACATACATACAACACAAAGCCCCCTAACATGCCCCTTACATACATACAACACAAAGCCCCCCTAACATGCACCTTACATACATACATACAACACAAAGCCCCCTAACATGCACCTTACATACATACATACAACACAAAGCCCCCCTAACATGCACCTTACATACATACAACACAGAGGCCCCCCTGACGTGCCCCTTACATACATACAACACAGAGGCCCCCCTGACGTGCCCCTTACATACATACAACACAGAGGCCCCCCTGACGTGCCCCTTACATACATACAACACAGAGCCCCCCTAACATGCCCCTTACATACATACAGCACAGAGCACCCCTAACATGCCCCTTACATACATACAACACAAAGCTCCCCTAACATGCCCCTTACATACATACAACACAAAGCCCCCTAACATGCCCCTTACATACATACAACCCCCCCCCCCCAACATGCCCCTTGCATACATACAAAACAAAAACCCCCTAACATGCCCATTACATACAGTGGATATAAAAAGTCTACACGCCCCTGTTAAAATGTCAGGTTTCTGTGCTGTAAAAAAAATGAGACAAAGATAAATCATTTCAGAATTTTTTCCACCTTTTAATGTGACCTATAAACTGTACAACTCAATTGAAAAACAAACTGAAATCTTTTAGGTGGAGGGAAGAAAAAATATAAAAATAAAATAATATGGTTGCACAAGTCTGCACACCCTTAAACTAATACTTTGTTGAAGCCCCTTGTGATTTTATTACAGCACTCAGTCTTTTTGGGTATGAGTCTATCAGCATGGCACATTTTGACTTGGCAAGGTTTGCCCACTCTTCTTTGCAAAAACACTCCAAATCTGTCAGATTGCGAGGGCATCTCCTGTGCACAGCCCTCTTCAGATCACCCCACAGATTTTCAATCGGATTCAGGTCTGGGCTCTGGCTGGACCATTCCAAAACTTTAATCTTCTTCTGGTGAAGCCATTCCTTTGTTGATTTGGATGTATGCTTTGGGTCGTTGTCATGCTGAAAGATGAAGTTCCTCTTCATGTTCAGCTTTCTAGCAGAAGCCTGAAGGTTTTGTGCCAATATTGACTGGTATTTGGAACTATTCATAATTCCCTCTATCTTAACTAAGACCCCAGTTCCAGCTGAAGAAAAACAGCCCCAAAGCTTGATGCTGCCACTACCATACTTCACTGTGGGTATGGTGTTCTTTTGGTGAGGTGCAGTGTTGTTTTTGCTCCCAACATATCTTTTGGAATTATGGCCAAAAAGTTCAACCTTGTTTTCATCAGACCATAACACCTTTTCCCACATTCTTTTGGGAGACTTCAGATGTGTTTTTGCAAAATGTAGCCTGGCTTGAATGTTTTTCTTTGTAAGAAAAGGCTTTCGTCTTGCCACTCTACCCCATAGCCCAGACATATGAAGAATACGGGAGATTGTTGTCACATGTACCACACAGCCAGTACTTGCCAGATATTCCTACAGCTCCTTTAATGTTGCTGTAGGCCTCTTGGTAGCCTCCCAGACCAGTATTCTTCTTGTCTTTTCATCAATTTTGGAGGGAGCTCCAGTTCTTGGTAATGTCACTGTTGTGCCATATTTTCTCCACTTGATGATGACTGTCTTCACTGTGTTTCATGGTATATCTAATGCCTTAGAAATTCTTTTGTACCCCTCTCCTGGCTGATACCTTTTAACAATGAGATCCCTCTGATGCTTTGGAAGCTCTCTGTGGACCATGGCTTTTGCTGTGGGATGCGACTAAGAAAATTTCAGGAAAGACCAACTAGAGCAGCTGAACTTTATTTGGGGTTCATCAGAGGCACTTTAAATGATGGCAGGTGTATGCTGACTCCTATTTATCACAATTTGGAATGTGATTGCTTAATTATGAACACAGCTACATCCCCAGTTATAAGAGGGTGTGCAGACTTATGCAACCACATTACTTTTATTTTTTATTTTTCTTCCCTCCACCTAAAATATTTCAGTTTGTTTTTCAATTGAGTTGTACAGTTTATAGGTCACATTAAAGGTTGAAAAAGTTCTGAAATTATTTATCTTTGTCTCATTTTTTTACAGCACAGAAACCTGACATTTTAACAGGGGTGTGTAGACTTTTTATATCCACTGTACATACAACACAGAGCCCCCATAACATGCCCCTTACATACATACAACACAAAGCCCCCTTAACACGTCATGGAGCTGCCTTGTAATTGGTTATAAACACTCTCTTCTACATTAAAAATAACTTGTTAGTGTGTTTTTGTTGTGTGAAAAATGAGTGTTGCAAATGTAAAAAATAACACTGTAATAACTCTGAGGTTTGTATCGATCTTTGTTTCATATTTATTTAATTACAGAATTTAATTGGTCTCCTCCTGTGACTTCCTCTTATATTACACCCAGGGGATTATTTCTAAGGAAATGCAAGTTTAAAAAAAATAAAAGCGAACACAAGGCCATGGGATTCAGATCCAGGTTCCCTGAGGCTTGATCCAGTCCTGTTTTTTTTTTTTTTTTTTTTTTTTTACTGTAGTCCCAGTGCATTCTGGTTAATGACCTTATGTTTCCATGGAAACTGGAACATTTAATCAACAGTAGAACAGAACAATTTGTTTTTATCTTGACTCCGTACAGAAGGGGACGGGTTCACAATAATGCAGCTTATACTTATATTATTGACCTTTCAAAATATCTATTAATATATAAAAAATGCATATAACATTTATATAATACTAGCAACTTTCCCGTCAAAAATGACGGCAATAAAATGTGAATCCTGGCAATGCTGTTTGCCACACAATGGGTGCCTCTACTTTACTGGCCTCACGCCGAGCGCCTTCGGTGCTCATCACGGGCCTTGCAGTGAGCGCCTTTGGCGCTCATTGCGAGTCTCTCCCTCTGTCTACTTGCTCCCTTGTGTCTCATTTCCCCATCCTCTCCCTCCCTTGTGGCTCCTTCCCCCCCGTGTCTTTTCACCCTGTCCCCCCGTGTCTTTTCACCCTGTCCCCCCGTGTCTTTTCACCCTGTCCCCCCGTGTCTTTTCACCCTGTCCCCCCGTGTCTTTTCACCCTGTCCCCCCGTGTCTTTTCACCCTGTCTCCCCGTGTCTCTTTCCCCACGTCTCCCTCCCCTGTGTCTCTTCCCCCTCTCCCTCCCCTGTGTCTCTTCCCCCATCTCCCTCCCCTGTGTCTCTTCACCCTGTCCCCCCGTGTCTCTTTCCCCACCTCTCCCTCCCCTGTGTCTCTTCCCCCCCTTGTGTCTCTTCCCCCTCTCCCTCCCCTTGTGTCTGTTCCCCCTCCTCTTCCTCCCCTGTGTCTGTTCACCCTCCTCTTCCTCCCCTGTGTCTCTTCCCCCTCCTCTTCCTCCCCTGTGTCTCCCCCTCCCCTGTGTCTCCCCCTCCCCTTTGTCTCTTCCCCCATCCTCTCCCTCCCCTGTGTGTCCCCCCCTCCTCCTCTGTGTCTCTTCCCCCTCCTCTCACTCATTTTTGTCTCTCCCCCTCTCATTCCCCTGTGTGTCTTGCACCCTCTCCCTCCCCTGTGTCTCTTGCACCCTCTCCCTCCCCTGTGTCTCTTGCACCCTCTCCCTCCCCTGTGTCTCTTGCCCCACCTCTCCCTCCCCTGTGTCTCTTGCCCCACCTCTCCCTCCCCTGTGTCTCTTGCCCCACCTCTCCCTCCCCTGTGTCTCTTGCCCCACCTCTCCCTCCCCTGTGTCTCTTGCCCCACCTCTCCCTCCCCTGTGTCTCTTGCCCCACCTTTCCCCCCCCCCCCTGTGTCTCTTGCCCCCTCTCCCTACCCCTGTGTCTCCCCCCCCTCCTCACTCCTTTTTGTCTCCTCCCCCCTCCTCTCACTCCTTCTTGTCTCCTCCCCCCTCCTCTCACTCCTTCTTGTCTCTTCCCTCCCTCCTCTCACTCCCCTGTGTCTCTCCCCCCTCTGTCTCTCCCCCTCTCACTCCCCTGTGTCTCTTCCCCCCTCCACTCCCTTCCCTGTGTCTCTCTCCCCCCTCACTCCTTTGTGTCTCTCCCTACATCCCATGTGTGTCTACCCCTATCCTCTCCCACTCCTGTGTATCTCCCCCCTCCACTCCCTTCCCTGTGTCTCTCCTCCTCTCACTCCCCTCTGTGTCTCTTCCTCTCCTCTCACTCCCCTGTGTCTCTCCCCCCTTCTCTCACGCCTTTGTGTGTTTCCTGCCCCCCTCCTCTCATTCCCCTGTGTCTCTCTCCCCCCTCCTCTGTCTCTCCCCCCTCCCCTGTGTGTCTACCCACATCCTCTCCCACCCATGTGTCTCTCCCCCCTCTCATTCCCCTGTGTGTCTTCCCCCTCCCCTGTGTCTCTTCCCCCTCCCCTGTGTCTCTTCCCCCTCCCCTGTGTCTCTTCCCCCTCCCCTGTGTCTCTTCCCCCTCCCCTGTGTCTCTTCCCCCTCCCCTGTGTCTCTTCCCCCTCCCTGTGTCTCTTCCCCCTCCCCTGTGTCTCTTCCCCCTCCCCTGTGTCTCTTCCCCCTCCCCTGTGTCTCTTCTCCCTCCTCTCCCTGCCCTGTGTTTCTTCCCACTCGCCCCCCTCTCCTTTCTGTCTTCCCCCTCCTTCCCTGTGTGTCTACCCTCCTGCTCCTGTGTCTTCGGCGCGCAATGCACCTGCGCGGGCCGCTGCCTGCATGCGCGGCTTACGCTGCGCAGTGAGCATGCACGGTTCGCAATGCGCATGCACGGTCCATTGCCCAATGTGCATGCGCGGTCCATTGCGCAATGCACATGCGCAGACCGTTGCACAATGCGCAGTTGTCATACTGCGATTTGTCGCAAGCGTGATGACGAATCGCACTTTGACAACTATTATATGTGATATAATTATATTATAACATTTATATAATATATAAGAAATATCTAAACATGTAAATAAATAAACCTATATATGTCTGTTTGTATCTGTTTTTATATATATATATATATATATATATATATATATATATATATATATATATATATATATATATATATATATACAGTAGCAACTTGACGTTTGCCACACAATGCAAGGTTTTCCCCCCTCTGACTTTCCACAAGCCTGAAATGTAATTCTGATTTTACGGGCTTGAAAAAAAGTTACGGCTTTTACGTTTTCAGACCTCCCATAAATGCCAATTAAATATCAAATTAGCTTGCAACCTCACTTACAGGCTCCCTGCCTCTCCCCGTGCTGTGTGTGAGATTGTAAGTTCATTTTTTAATTAATTGGCAGGTTTTGGCGGTCTTCCAAGTTATGGGATTGAAAAAAATGGCGGCCGTTAAATCCATAACTTTTTCAAAGCCTTTAAGCCATTTGGAGCCTCTCTCCCTCTCAAGCCAGTCATGCCTTCGGCGCTCTTTGCAGCGCAGTCAAGCCAGTCACGTACTGGCCTTGCGATGAGCCCCAAATCCGTAACTTTTAACATATCATTTTAACATAGCCTTGCGCAACCCATAACTTTTAACATGGCATTTCCAACAAACTCGCAATTACAACAACTACCGTATTGGTCCGAATATAAGCCGCACCTTTTTTCCGATTTTTGAGCTTGCGAGTTAAGGGTGCGGCTTATATTCGCGGCCGTGAAAAAATGACAGCCGATTTGCGAGTTTTGAGTTACGCGTGTGCGGCTTATATTCGCGATAGCAAAATCACTGCCGATTTGCCAGTTAAGGGTGCCGATTTGCGCTCATGTGACTAAATTGTATCAATTGAATAGCAATTTCCACTTTTTTTATTGATTCTAACATCCTGAAAGGCCTGTAACCTGCAAAAGAAGTTACAGTACATGTTAGAAAGCCTGTTTCTTGCAATGGCTGATCACTTGGAGAGAAAAGCATTCACAAGCCTAGGAGCGAGGCGTAGTTATGATGCAAGTTTCAAAATTGCAGTTGTTAATTATGCAAAGACAACAAGCAACAGAGAGGCTGGAAAAAAAAATGTCTTGGATGAATCCAATGTGCGACGTTGGGTTGCCTCAGAGCAGAAATTGAAAAAATCAGTTTCCACCAGAAAATCTTTTAGGGGACCAAAACAAGACAAATATCCAGAACTTGAAGCTGGGGTTTATTCCTACATTCAAGAAATGAGAAAAGATGGGATGCCAATTTCTCGTGAAGTAATCCAGCTGAAAGCCTTAGAACTTGCAAAGACCTAAAAAATAAATAAGAGGGAATTTTGTGCAAGCATTGGTTGGTGCCGTCGTTTTATGCGGAGAAAAGGTCTCGCTCTTCGGCGAAGCACTTCATTGGCACAGAAACTGCCGGCAGATTTTGAGGAGAAACTAACTAGCTTCCAGCGGTATGTCATCCAATTGCGGCAGCGTCACGCATACCCATTACACCAGATCGGCAATGCTGACGAGACCCCAGTATATTTTGACATACCAGGCAATACAACAGTAAACCAGAAAGGGGCAAAAAGTGTCATTTTAAGGACAATTAGTAATGAGAAACTCAGAATAACGGTGATGTTAGCTGTCACTGCTGACGGAGGAAAGTTACCCCCCTATGTTATTCTGAACCGAAAAACTTTGCCCAAAGAAAGCATTCCTGATGGCCTAGTGATTCGTTGCCAGGAAAAGTCTGGATGACAACTGAACTGATGGTCGACTGGTTGTCTGTAGTTTGGAACTGCAGACCTGGAGCACTGCTCACTAACAGAGCCATGCTGGTCTTGGATGCTTTTAAGGGTAATCTCACTCCTGAAGTGAAGAATAAAGTTGCTGCACAGAAGACAGACCTCGTTGTTATACCTGGTGGCATGACTTCAAAGCTACAAGTGCTTGATGTCATTGTCAACAAGCCGTTCAAAGACAACCTTCGCAAGCAGTATTCAGATTGGCTTCGGGAAGGGAATCACGCTCTTACACCATCTGGCAAGATTAAGAAGCCGTCAGTGACACTCCTGTGCCAATGGATTATAAAATTATGGTCTAGTATTTCTACTAACTCCATCATCCGGGGGTTCAAAAAATGCTGCATGTCCAATGCATTGGATGGTAGCGAGGACAACAAGCTATGGGAGGAGAACGAGGATAACAGTGACAGTGATGAAGTGAATACTGGTGACGAAGTCAGTAGTGACACCAGTGATGACTGTTACCTTATGTTTCATGTTACCTTAAGTTTCTGTTGATGTTACCATAATATTGGCAACCTGCCTAAAGAGTTACAGTATAATGTTTTCCAAATACTGGATACCGTATATGGTACAGTATATGTTAAAATAAAATCACTATTTATTCCCTAAATCTACTTGACTTTTGTCTTTTTCTCTCCAATTTTACATATATGCGGGTGCGGCTTATATTCGGACCAATACAGTATATATGTAATATATATGTATGTGCTAAAGGCTCTCATTGCGAGGCTAGCAAGGTAGAGGGGGAGAGGCTCCCAATGGATTTGGAGTTACAGGCTTCAAAAAAATGGCGACGGTTACAAATGAAAAAGATTTTCAAGGCTGTAACTCGGATGCACTTGCAGGCTTGGGGAAATTGATCAATTTTACCAAGCCCCTAAATGTTTTCAAACCCGTAAATGGCAAAAGGAGCACAGGGAAGCAGCGGTGGGACAAAATAACAGAAAAAGTCAATGTGCATAACTATTCACCCCCTAAAGTCATTACTTTGTAGAGCCACCTTTTGCGGCAATCACAGCTCCAAGTCACTTTGGATAAGTCTCTATGAGCTTGCCACATCTTACCACTGGGATTTTTGCCCATTCCTCCTTGCAAAACTGCTCCAGCTCCTTCAAGTTGGATGGTTTGCGCTTGTGAACAGCAATCTTTAAGCCTGACCACAGATTTTCTATTGGATTGAGGTCTGGGCTGTGACTCGGCCATTCCAACACATTTACATGTTTCCCCTTAAACCTCCCAAGTGTTGCTTTAGCAGTGTGTTTGGGGTCATTGTCCTGCTGGAAGGTGAACCTCCGTCCTAGCCTCAAATCACGCACAGAGTGGTACAGGTTTTGCTCAGGTTTGCGCCAGACATAGCGTTTTCTTTGATGGCTGAAAAGTTCAATTTTAGTCTCATCAGACCAGAGCACCTTCCTCCATACATTTTGGGAGTCTCCCACATGCCTTTTCGCAAACCTAAAACGTGCCATTTTGTTTTTTGCTGAAAGTAATGGATTTCTTCTGGCCACTCTGCCATAAAGCCCAACTCTATGGAGCATACGTCTTATTGTCGTCCTATGTACAGATACTCCAGTCTCTGCTGTGGAACTCTGCAGCTCCTCCAGGGTTACCTTCGGTCTCTGTGCTGCCTCTCTGATTAATGCCCTCCTTGCCCGGTCCGTGAGTTTCGGTGGGCGTCTGTCTCTTCGCAGGTTTGCTGTTGTGCCATGTTCTTTCCATTTGGTTATGATAGATTTGATGGTGCTCTTGGGGATCATCAAATATTTGGATATTTTTTTATAACCTAACCCTGACTTGTACTTCTCAACAACATTGTCCCTTACTTGTTTGGAGAGTTCCTTAGTCTTCATGGCAGTGTTTGGTTAGTGGTGCCTCTTGCTTAGGTTGCAAAGTGAAGGGGATATAGTGCAACTGAAATTTTATTTATTTTATTTCATTCTACCTTTGAAAAAGACGTGTCTACGTCGAAACGCGTCAGGCCTCAGTAACCACGCAGCGCACGTCATCACGCTAGACGTGCGCATGCGCGTTACCAACCAGGAAGTCACGCTATGTGCGGCCTGCTAATGTTGAGAGTTCTGGCCTAGCTTAATGTCCCTCAAAATCCCCAAGTAGGCGCTATACCTCATTATATTTCTGATATACTCATAGGCAGTCCTATTTACATCTGGAGCTTGCCCTTGGGAGACCAATGTATTTACCCTTGGGTTTACCTATATACCTCAATACGGTTGCCACTATTTACTTATAAGTACTTGCACAATTCCTTTATATTGTGCTATACCGATCTTTATAGGCATTGCCAACTACTAGGAAGTAATTAGAGCCATTTACTTGATTGTAACCTTGGGACAACGTATTGCATAGTAAGCCACACTCTTATATTCCTTTGGACAGTTTATTGTTAGCCCACTAACGGCTCAGCCACATAGGAAAAAATTTATATAGGCTAGCACACCTTATATATGGATTTTCCATCAGAATTGTAATAGCTGTGACTGCAGGTTGTAGTATCAGTATCCCTCCAATTGGAGAACATTTATAATACAGATTTTCTGTATAGAACTAAGATCACTGTACTTCTTGCATTTGCCCTTTTTTTAAACTTCCCCTTCGTTTCCCTTGCTTTTATTCATTTTATTTGTCGCTGTTTTGTATAAATAATAAATAAAATTTCAGTTGCACTATATCCCCTTCACTTTGCAATATTGTATTTGGGGTGGAAAACACCCTGGGGAACCAGAAAATTCCTCACATTACCTTGTTTGCCTCTTGCTTAGGTGTTGCAGCCTCTGGGGCCTTTCAAAAAAGGTGTGTATATGTAATGACAGATCATGTGACACTTAGATTGCACACAGGGGGACACCTTTTCACTAATTGTGTGACTTCTGAAGGTAATTGGTTGCACCAGAGCTTTTTATGGGCTTCATAACAAAGGGGGTGAATACATACGCACATGCCAATTTTCTGTTTTAGATTTAAAAAAAAAAAGTTTTATGTATATATTTTTCTCATTTCACTTCACCAACTTAGACTATTGTGTTCTGATCCATCACATAAAATTCAGATTAACAAAACATTTAACTTAAGGCTGTAATGTAACACAGTAAGTAAAAAGTTAAGGGGTGAATACTTTTGCAAGCCACTGTATGTGTGTGAATGTGTGTATTTATGTATGTGTGTGTGTGTATATATATATATATATATATATATATATATATGTGTGTATATGTTACTGTTAGATATGGAGCCGGTTGGTCCAGTGGTTAGGATTCAGTGCTTTCACTGCTGAAACCTGGGTTCGATTCCAGTCCGGGAACAAAGCGGTCACACCACCCTCTGAAGTCAAGCGGGATTGGGGCTGGTCACCTAGGAATACCAAGAGCTGTATACTGTGGCCCACTGGAGAAGGAACTGGCAACCCACTCCAGTATCTCTGCCATGAACACCAAGTGCATCAATCTGTTGTGTACGGTCCATGAGGTCACATAGAAACAGACACGACTGAACGGCACAAACACACACACAGGGATTCAGCAGATGTTGAGCATTGAGTGAGGTGCATGAGCCTTGCAGAAGCGTTCAGGATATATTGGGGTGGGCACAGGCTGCTGGTGAGTGGTTAAAGGGACTCTGTCACCCTAGTAGTGTTTAGGTTATTCTTAAAGAGCATGAAAAACCTTGTGTTATGTGAATAAATACTGGGAAATTCCATGTTGTTATCACTACATTTATATGATAATGAGCAGCTCGTGCATGGTAAGTAGCTGCTTTTATGTACTAATTAGGACTACAGTCTGCTTGTATGTCTCATTAGTGGCCAAAATAAAGACTTCAATGTCATCTGGTAGTTAGACCACTCTTGCACCCTTATCAAGCTCTCTGAGCTGCACATTAGCATACAAGAGCTGCACATTAGCATACAGAAATCACAGAATCCATTCTAAATATTTCAGCAATGATTTACTGTAGAGAAAAACTGCTAGCACAGTGTATAGGCAGTTTTTCGTGTTCTTTATAATTAAATAAACTTCCTGTTGGGGTTACAGAGTCCCTTTAAGTAGCAATATGGTGGAAAACTCTTGAGACGCCACAGTACATAAGACCAAAGGAAAGAGCCCTCCCACACAGCACACTTAGTACAGTACATGTATCTGGGCCAAGAAGGAGAAGTAACTAAATTACACAGGAAGAACAAGGTGGCCGTGCTGAAGGAGAAATACAATAAGGCTGCCGGACCAAGCCTTGAAGAAAGCGCAGCTCTTATATTGTATGGCACACAATTACATCACCCCCCCCCCCCCCCCCCCCCCAACTTGTGGGTTTTGCGATGACCGCCTTTGGTGCTCATCGTGTGACTCTTCCCCCTACCCCCCCCCCCCCCCTCTACTTTAGGTGCGAAGGTGCTCATTGCCGGCCTCGGCCAATCCGCTACTTTTGTGCCCTGCAATGAGTGCCTTCGGAGCTCATTGCAAGCCTCTGTCCCCCCCCCCTCTACTTTACGTGCCTCATGATGAGTGCCTTTGGCGCTCATTGCAGGCGTCGGCCAACCTGCAACTTTCAGGCCTCGTCTTTGGTGTTCATCCCGAGCCCCATAAGGAGCGACTTGGCCACTCATCTCTAGCCCAGCAATGAGCGCCCATCTTGAGCCCCGCAACGAGCGTTTTTGGCGCTCATCTCGAGCCCTGCAACAAGCGCCTTTGGCGCTCATCTCGAGACTCGCAACGAGCACCTTTTGGCTTTTGTTGCGAGCTCCGCAACTAGCGCCTTCGGTGCTCATTGCAAGCCTCTCCCTCCCATGTCTCTTTGCCCCCTGTCCCTCACCTGGCTTTTTTTCCCCCTTATCTCCTTCCCCTGTGTCTCTTTCCACCCTCTCGCCCTCCCCTGTGTCTTTCACCCCCCTTTCCCTCCTCTGTGGTCCTGTTTGTATTTACGGGTGTGAAACAATTTCCGGGTTTGGTAAATTGTTCATTTTTTCCCAAGCCCGAAATATATTTCCGATTTACCGGCTTGAAAAAAGTTACGGATTTACAGCTGCATTTTTTTTCCTTCCTTGGCGTTTTTGGGAAGTCTAAAAACGCCTAATTAAATATCAAATTAACTTGCAACCTCACTCACACTCCCTGCCTCTCCCCATGTGCTGTGTGTGAGGTTGTAAGTTCATTTTTGAATTAATTGGCAGTCTTCCGGCGGCTTCCGAGTTACGGTCTTGAAAAAAATGGCAGCCATTAAATCCGTAATTTTTTTTTAAGCCTGTAGCTTGTAAGCTGTTTGGAGCCTCTATTCCCCTAAGGCCAGTCACTTACGAGCCTCGCGATGAGAGCCTTTGATGCTCATTGCAGCTCCCGTCAAACCCGTAACTTTTAACATAGCGTTACCAACAAACTCTTAATTACGGCAAATATATATATACTGCTATCCATCCCAGCTGTGTGAAAAACGGGCTTTATGTTGTGTTCTCTTATTTTTTTCTAAAGTGAATCTTTTTTTGGGAAATTCCCTGTTATTATTTCTGTGTTTTATGCAAATTAGCTGTTCATGCATATTAAAGAGCTGCTATGATGAGCTAATTAGGATTACAGTCAGAAGGAAACAGCTATATTTCTGTATATATGTTTAGGTTATTGTTAAAGAGCATGAGCAATTGGCTCTGTTATGTTATTCATTTTATTTGAAAGTGATCCAATCCTGGGAAATTCCGTGTTGTTATTGCATTTATATGCAAATGAGCAGCTCATGCTAATTAATTAGCTTCTTTGATGTGTTAAGTAGGATTACAGTCTATGAGTCTGTCTCTGTAGTGGCCAAAATAAAGAGCTGCAATGTTATCGGTCAGTTAGACCCTTATCAAGTACTCTGAGCAGCACATTAGCATACAGGAATTCTAAATATTTAAAAAATGATTTACTGTAGAGAAAAACTGCTAGTACAATGCATAGACCGTTTTAAATGCACTTCCTGTTGGGGCGATGGAGTCCCTTTAACTTCCTGGGTATGGAAAGAACCATGGTTGCTAGAAGCGACAATACTTTTTCTCCTAGAATTACGGAATTTTATTTTATTGAAAGATTCCCATCTAATGACTTTAGTCGGACGCAGAAGCCCGTGATGGTGGAAAGTTACCAGTACATTTCCTGCCCGCAGACCTCACACCTGACTGTCAGTGACTCAGGAAGTCACCGGCTAATACCTAGACAGATTACCGGCCACGCGGCGGGTGTGTGGCCAGCAAGCTCTGCGCTAGCTTATAGGTAGAGGACATTAAGAAATCTCATTAGTTTACAAGGACCCTCCTGAAAATGTAATAGAAAGCAGCAGGCAAGAACACAAAATAGAATAATAAATATCACTAATATAGTATGTAAAGAGTGCCTAACGCTCTAGTGTGAGCGCATGCGCACTTTAGAAACTATTTGTACGGATTCCGTACGTGCCACAGTGTGCATGCGTGGCAGAAGCGGCACGTGTGCAACGCGGCGCCAGAAAGGGGGGGAGACAAAGGGGGAGGCGGCGGGTAAGAGACACAGGGGAGGTAGTATGGGGAAAGACACAGGGGAGGGTGAAAAGAGACACAGGGGAGGGTGGAGGGGGAAAGAGACACAGGGGAGGGAGTAGGGGGGAAAGAGACACAGGGGAGGGAGTAGGGGGGAAAGAGACACAGGGGAGGGAGTAGGGGGGGAAAGAGACACAGGGGAGGGAGTAGGGGGGAAAGAGACACAGGGGAGGGAGTAGGGGGGAAAGAGACACATGGGAGGGAGTAGGGGGAAAGAGACACAGGGGAGGGAGTAGGGGGAAAGAGACACAGGAGGGAGAGGGGGAGACACAGGGGAGGGAGGAGGGGGAAAGAGACACAGGGGAGGGAGTAGGGGGAAAGAGACACAGGGGAGGGAGTAGGGGGAAAGAGACACAGGGGAGGGAGGAGGGGGAAAGAGACACACAGGGGAGGGGAAGACACAGGGCAGGGAGGAGGGGGGAAAGACACAGGGGAGGAAGGAGGGGGAAAGAGACCCAGGGGAGGGGGAAAGAGACCCAGGGGAGGGGGAAAGAGACCCAGGGGAGGGGGAAAGAGACCCAGGGGAGGGAAGAGAGGGGGGAAAGAGACCCAGGGGAGGGAGGAGGGGGGAAAGAGACCCAGGGGATGGCTTAAAATTTTATTGACCGTCATTTTTTGACTGGCAAGTCGCTAGTATACATATATATATAAACAGATTTTGACCATTATTAGTTTTAGTTATTTACAATACTGTATTGAAAGATGTCACCAGTAAAAATATTGGCGTCCATGTTTATTATTGTGTTGATTGCTGCATCTCCCGAGAGCCCAGTAAATGGATTCAGACACACAAACATAATTACACTTCATTCCGAAGACTATTGCTAGACTATTAGTGCATGGCCCTCCCCATTCTCCAGGAGGCGCCTGGCTGATTTGAATGTACTCCTGTGTGATATGGGAGGGTGATGGCGGCTCTCCATTGCATTGTATGAATGATGTAATCAGATGTGGCCCTAGGCTATAGTATTAAAATAAGAATGGCTTGAAATAAATGAATATATTAAGTAAAACCAGTCTAAATGTGATTGAAACAATCAGTAAATGCAGAGCGCATACTTTAGTCTGTAGTATTCACTGGCTGGTAGTTCAACGTCTGAATTCATTTTTTGTGCTCTGAAACCTTCATTTGAAAAAAGAAAACACACTGCAACTCATTATCAAATACCCTCTTTCTGATGCAACAAATAAACAAACATATTTCCATGTCCCTTTAAGAAGTTTCTTTGTCATGCTCTGAATAATGTCTTACAGATGCTGTTGCAGAGCATGTGAATCATGTTCCTGTTGTATCTCTGGCTGCTGCCAGCCGTGTGTCATCCTCCTGGCAGCGGCACCTCCTAAATCTGCTGCTTTTTCAGAATTTTTAATGATCTGTAAATGAAAAATCACCTTTTATTTTTGCTTTTAAACCACATAGTTCTATTTATTATATCATTGTCATAGTCCCCTATATTAAATGACCACAAAAGTCGCTCTGTACCATCAGTTAGAGGGTGAAAAATCATGCGGAAAATGTGATCAAATGTTTAAAATTGACCAAGAATTCATTTATATTGTCATTTTAGTTTAGCCTTGAAGCCATCCCACAAGAACCTGCATAATATGTCTGGAGTCTGTAAGTGTAACACATTGTATTAGGGATTTACACTGTATTTGAGAGCAGAATGTAGTTTTTTACATATATATTGGCAAAATGATGTGAGTTAGTTATTTAAAATGATATATATATATATATATATATATATATATATATATATATATATATATATATATATATATAAAAATTAAAATAAGTAGTTCACATAATTATTCAAATATTTTTTTATGATGAAAATCAAAACCATTACCTCATATAGACATATGCTTTATTAAAAAGCAACTGAACCCAGTACCTTTTCCATCACAGACAGCTATATTAGCTGTGTGCCGCCTGCTATGGTGTTAGAGTAGTTACAAATCACTTAACCCTGTCTCATTCAAAGCTTCTACACCTAATTTTAATTAATATTCATTGAGTACAGAGCTAATTACTCATTCAGGCAGTGGCAACACACTGAAATAGCCTGACTTCTATTGATAACAATTCTACATCCATTTAAAAATGAAACATTTTTTTCACATGATTTTTCACCTTCTGTCTAATATAAGAGAGCACATATAGAGACTTGTGTGGTCCTTTAAGCCACGCACGGAATGGCCACTGCAAGTATATACTTTCTCCAGCTGTGCTGCAGGCTGCCATGTTACACTTTTCAACCTTTACATTTTTTAATATTATTTAGGCAATCATTTTTTTATCCTCTTTGTCTGTCTATATGTCTCATGATCTAGCTATCTTATCTATCTGTCTATCTCTCTCTGTCTGTCTGTCTGTCTATCTGTTTCTATCTCTCGCTCTCTTTCTATCACTCTCTCTTTTTCTATCACTCTCTCTTTCGATCACTCTCTTTCTATCTATCTCTCTCTCTCTCTCTATATATAAATATATATATATATTTCTACCTCTCTATTTCTATCTGTCTCTCTCTCTAGATCTCTCTCTCTAGATCTCTCTCTCTCTCTCTCTCTCTCTCTCTCTCTCTCTCTCTCTCTCTCTCTCTCTCTCTCTCTCTATCTCAATATTTTAATGCAGTTTCCTTTTTTTCTGGTGCTAATGTAAATATTAAATTTACACAGTGGTCTGGCCCAGACCTCATTACTGGGCTTATAGGTTTATCTGTCTGGTCTGCAGAGAACACGATGTCCTGAGGATGTTGTGCGCCGGACGCGATCGCAGGGAGGCCTTTATTGTGATGTATGTGGGTGAGTGTTAGAGAGAGCAGGACCCGGACAGGTCTTAAAGGGATATGGAAGGTTCCTGGTTATTACAAAATATACAGTATAATATCCCTGTGTATATATTTAATATTATGCTTTTTTTATTAAGTAGTGCTTATAAACTCAGGTTTTGCTGCCTAAAATCAAATAAATAGTCCCTGTATGGGTCTGCCCTCTCCAACTCATGAAGACACAGACTCTGTAGTACTTGCACTAACCAATCAGTGACCATCTATCAGCAACATTCTGCAACATGATCCAAGGAATTATCCAATTGTCAGTATCTGGGGTCAAGAAGGAATTTTTCTCCCTTATGAGACAATTGGCAATATTCCAATGGGGTTTCCTGTTCATCTTCCTCTGGAACAACTAATAATCCACATTTTACAGGGGTCAGGATCTAATAATCGTTTTTCAGCCTCAATTACTATGTACCTAATGTCCCATCCACATATGACCTTCCATAAAACTCACTACCCACCTTAAACTTGTGTCCCCCCTGTGGAAGAGCACAAGAGCCGAGCGCTCACAGTCTTCCATATTGTTTGCCTGACTTCCAAATTGTAATTACTTTCGACTGCATAGCACTAAGTCAAATATTGGCGCCAGTGGTGTAGGAGCCAGAATAATTCTAGGGGGATACAGTTCATTGTATACACAGCTCATAAAATAGCTTATATATACATACATACAAACATAGAAATATATTTGTCCCCCCTATCCCCCCAGTTCCTATGCCCATGATTGGCGCTTTATAAATACATGGCCATAATAAGAAAGACCTGTGGCCCATGTAGAGCCAACACGTTTCAGCCCTGAATGTCTTCTCACCACTAAAGCATCATTTAATATATGGTGGGCAAAATAGCGATAGAAGCCCCCACCATACAGAGTACATTATATAAATACTACATCTGTGTTCACATTTGAATGTCTAAAAATACGCAAAAAAAAAAGTATTTCCTGTTTAGAATTCCAATAAATAGTCATTGCACTGCACTCTAGGAAACTGGGCGGGGACATGCAAATGAGCCCACAATGAGCCAATGCTTCTCTGCCAGATTTCTTAAGCGTATTTGAAACTTTAAATCCCAGTGCATGTCTGGACTTATTTCAATGTGTCCTCACCGAAATGCTTTGAGGTCCGTAAACCATTTAGTGATTGTATTTTGGGAACCGCACAGACACCCTACCCAAAACACCTTCCCATAACAGCACCTCAGAGATCTCAGAGCACAACAACCAGATTCAAATGTATGCCTGCTCTGGGGGCTTGTACCAATTGGCCAATGAGCCCTAGTATAGATGCTTAACTGCCATGTATATTTCCTTTTTATTTCAATTTAAGGGGGCAAGGAAGGTTTCTGGACCTCACTAGGAATATAATATACCTGTGTTTCTGTTTACATTTATGTACTTGTAGGCAAAAAAACAGAGCTTATAAGCACTTCTTAAGCTCAAGAAGACAGTGTGAGACCATGCAAACCCTTGTAGTTCTACCAAGTTAGTGTCAACATTCTGCACTATGCTACTTGAGAGAGGTCACTGACAGGCCTTATTTGAAACCTTCACTTCACAGTCTTTATATTCATGAGCTGCACTTGGCAGACCCAACAGGTAAAATGTGTATGATGTTAGGCAGTAAAAACCGAGCTTATAAGAACTTCTTAATAAAATAAAGTAGATACAAGTAAAAAAGATACACAGGGATATTATATACCTTGTGAAATCCAGAAACCGTCCGCAGCCTTTTAAGTTTAAACAGATTTTGCTTTATATTTATAACACTTTTAATATTTAAAACATGCTCTTTGAAATGCATGACAGTTGTGTTGTATGTCCATTCAATAACATATATCTTTTTATGCAGAAAAATAATAATTTTAATGTATAAAACATACTTTGTACATATATATTATTAGGAAATTAAAGGTGGATTGCTACTTAAGGAGGGCTATGGAAGTAAAGGTGGATTGATACTTAAGAAGGTTTAGGAAAGTTAAGGAGAGGGTTGTTGTTCAGTCGTGTCTGACTCTCGATGACCATATGGGCAGCAGCACCCAGGCACATTTATCTGTGTTTCTGGTTGTGGTTTTCATATGGTTTTCTTGGCAAAGATACTGGATTGGGTTGCCAGTTCCGTCGCCAGTGGATTGCAGTTTGTTTGTTTGACCAGTCTGCTATGACCTGTCCATCTTGGGTGACCCTACATGACATAGCTCACAGTTTCATTGAGTTACAAAAGCCCCTTCACCACGACAAGGTAGCGATCCAGAAGGGGTCAGGAGGATTAGGAAAGTAAAGGTGGATTGCTACTTAAGGTGGATTAGGAAGTTTAAGGTGGATTGCGACTTAATGTGACACGTAAGTTATCCTTCCTGTCTATGTTGCTGTGTTTTTGGTGCGAGTATAATGACGCCAATATCCCAGTAATATGACTCTATGCCCAGAGTTTTACCTTCGGGATCTTTACACGTTTATATATAGATATGAGAATATGTGCACATGCACTGCAGAAGGATAGTCCCACTCTTTATAATGGAATAGCGACTTGCCCGTCAAAAAATGACGGCAATAAACTTGTAAGGCAGGTAATGGTGTTTGGTCGAGACATTAATTTTGTTGCTGTTCCGAGATCCTTCGGCGCTCATTGCGAGGCTGTTGGTTGTTTGTGTGCTATGAGCAGCGTTGTGTTTTTTTTTTTTTGTATGCCAATGAAATAATTAATTAATATACTTTACCTATTTTGACGTAATATATGCAGGAAGCATTGTGTTGAAGAACTGACAATCTGTTTTCATCTTGCTGCAGCATACAATGTGTGTTTTCACTGCTGTGGAGCTGGTGTGTAAGTGTCAGCAATGTGTGCAGTGTGTAGTGTAAATAGGCTGCGTGCGTGAGGCAAATCCGTTAGGGTAGCTGTGTACTTCCGCATTGTGTAAGTTAGTGTTGTAAAATGGTGCCTAATGTGTGTGGTACGCGGCTGTGGATGATTTTGCGTCCTTGTTCTTGGGCCTCGTATGGCTTTTTCAGAAAATCTGTATGTGCTTCGTGGTGTGTTGCGTGTTTAGGGTCCTGTAGCCTCGATTTTCGTTTTTTTCGGCGGCCATTTTTTCTCTCGCTTAGGGGGATTTCTGGTGTCTAAACTCTTGAATTTTTCCTTAAATTCAGGTGTAGCTTCACTTTCAGAGGTCCTGGGTGCCCCCCTTGCTGTGGGTAAGCTGTTTATGTATTTTTTTTATAAGTCCCGCGGCTCGTATTTGCGGAGGCTAAGTCCGTAAATTTTGATGTCGCGGTGGGAGCCTCCACCGCCGCAAATGCGGCCCCTCGCTTTGCGAGGGTCCGCATTTGCGGGCCTAAAGTCCGCCGTTGCTGGCAAGGAGCGCCTTCGGGCCGCAGCGTTAGCAACAACTTTTGACAACCCGCACTGATGACAACTATATATGTGATAGATGTAACCTATGTATTGGTTATTCTTTCATCCGCATTGCGCCTCTGATTGCTTTTCAGCAGGAAATTCCTCTTATAAAGCTCAGGCTAATGACTTCCTGTTGCCTTCGGCTTGGCAGCGCTCCTTTATAATGTCTTTAATGAAAATGCTCAGCAGCTAATGTGTGAAGAAATTAATTTGCTACTCTCTTGTTGACCTAATTTGAAATAATTTGTGCAAAGCTCTTAATTGTGAAAAAAAAAAACACATCAAAAACAATTTAATATTTAGAGCTAGGGAAATTGGAAAGTTAAACAGCTGATAATACAGAGGCTTTTAATATCCTATGCCCAAAGAAAGTTTTAGATTTATTTAGGCAACTGATAATAGTAGTCAGACCATTTTATCTACATTTTAAAGCTATATATGCAATATATATATGCAATATATATATATATATATATATATATATATATATATATATATATATATATATATATATATATATATATATGCAGTGCCTTGCAAAAGTATTCACCCCCTTGACTTTTTACCTATTTTGTTACATTACAGCCTTAAGTTCAATGTTTTGTTAATCTGAATTGTATGTGATGGATCAGAAGTGAAATGAGAAAAATATATACATTTTTTAGAAATAGAAAACAGAAAATTGTCATGTGCGTATGTATTCACCCCCTTTGTTATGAAGCCCATAAAAAGCTCTGGTGCAACCAATTACCTTCAGAAGTCACATAATTAGTGATGGCCACCTGTGTGCAATTTTAAGTGTCACATGATCTGCCATTACATATACACACCTTTTTTGAAAGGCCCCAGAGGCTGCAACACCTAAGCAAGAGGCGCCACTAACCACACACTGCCATGAAGACCAAGGGACTCTTCAAACAAGTAAGGGACAATGTTGTTGAGAAGTACAAGTCAGGGTTAGGCTATAAAAAAATATCCAAATCTTTGATGATCCCCAGGAGCACCATCAAATCTAACATAACCAAATGGAAAGAACATGGCACAACAGCAAACCTGCCAAGAGACAGCCGCCCACCAAAACTCACGGACCGGGCAAGGAGGGCATTAATCCGAGAGGCAGCACAGAGACCTAAGGTAACCCTGGAGGAGCTGCAGAGTTCCACAGCAGAGACTGGAGTATCTGTACATAGGACGACAATAAGCCGTACGCTCCATAGAGTTGGGCTTTATGGCAGAGTGGCCAGAAGAAAGCCATTACTTTCAGCAAAAAAGGGCAAAATGGCACGTTTTGAGTTTGCGAAAAGGCAAGTGGGAGACTCCCAAAGTGTATGGTGGAAGGTGCTCTGATCTGATGAGACTAAAACTTGAACTTTTCGGCATCAAAGAAAACGCTATGTCTGGTGCAAACCCAACACATCACATCACGCAAAGAGCACCATCCCCACAGTGAAACATGGCGGTGGCAGCATCATGCTGTGGGGATGGTTTTCAGCAGCCGGGACTGGGAAACTGGTCAGAGTTGAGGGAAAGATGGATGGTGCTAAATACAGGGATATTCTTTAGCAAAACCTGTACCGCTCTGTGTGTGATTTGAGACTAGGACGGAGGTTCACCTTCCAGCAGGACAATGACCCCAAACACACTGCTAAAGCAACACTTGGGGGGTTTAAGGGGAAACATGTAAATGTGTTGGAATGGCCTAGTCACAGCCCAGACCTCAATCCAATAGAAAATCAGTGGTCTGACTTAGATTGTTCACAAACCATCCAACTTGAAGGAGCTGGAGCAGTTTTGCAAGGAGGAATGGGCAAAAATCCCAGTGGTAAGATGTGGCAAGCTCATAGAGACTTATCCAAAGCGACTTGGAGCTGTGATTGCTGCAAAAGGTGGCTCTACAAAGTATTGACTTTAGGGGGTGAATAGTTATGCACATTGACTTTTTCTGTTTCATCCTATTGCTTCACAATTAAAGAAAAGAAAAAAAAAACATCTTCAAAGTTGTGGCATGTTCTGTAAATTAAATGATGCAAATCCTCAAACAATCCATGTTAATTCCAGGTTGTGAGGCAACAAAACACGAAAAATGCCAAGGGGGTGAATACTTTTGCAAGGCACTGTGTATGTGTGTGTGCATATATATATATATTAAATAAAACTCCTAGTAGTACCGTTATTACACTGCATTCTGGGAAGCTGAGCTGGGACATGAAAAAGTACCCACAAAGGCTTTGCTCTTGCAATCCATTACCACTTTAAACTGGGTAGCTTCAAGCGGGCTATATATATATATATATATATATATATATATATATATATATATATATATATATATATATGTTTAGAGCTGATTCGCTATAGCTCTGTTTTTACCAACCGGACCCCTTTTAACGCTCTGATTTTCTATAGCATTGCCTCGGTATTAAGCTGTTTTTGGGAGCCGGACCCCTTTTCATGCTCTGGTTCGCTATAACAGTTTTTTTCCAAAGAAAACAGAATCCAGAAGCTTCAACATCAATAATTTAAAGTTTATATTTCTGCTAATGTTCAGTTTGTGTTATTTTTATATTTGCTGTTTCTTTGAAGTTCATATAAAACCAAAAAAGTTTACATTTCAATTGATATTGGTATTTTTGTCCTTACCCTATCTCTATCTTCCCCATGTTACACGGCCTTGTTTAGAGCTGTTTCGTTAGGTTCCAGACAATAGGAGGCGCTATCTACAAGGTATAGCTGTATCACTAATATAGTTGTAGTACTGCAAGTTTGTGTGTACTGCTCGCAATGGGCGTCAGGGGAGGGAAGGAGAGAGAGAGAGAGGGCGCACAGACAGACTGGAGACACAATTTTTTAAGACAATATTATACTGTAATTTTTGACAGGCAAGTGACTATATATATATATATATATATATATATATATAAAATAGTATGTTTGTATTCACATTTAATGTCTAAAACAAGTTTAAAAACATGTTTCATGCCCAGAATTTTGAGAAATACAGTTATTACATTCTGGGAAGCTGAGCAGGGACATGCAAATGTGCCATCAAATGCATATATATATATAGAGTATAAGCCGAGTTTTTCAGCAAAGGGCTCCCTCGGCCTATACTCGAGTCACCCCCCTTTCTCTCCACCCCTGTGTCTGTTCCCCCCCTCTCCCTCTCCTGTGTCTCTTTCCCCCTCTCTCCCTCTCCTGTGTCTCTTTCCCCCCCTCTCCCTCGTGTCTCTTTCCCTCCCCTCCCTTATCATCATCATTCTCCTCATCCTCTCTCCTCAACCCCCTCCTCATCCTCAACCCCCCTCCTCATCCTCACCCCCCCTCCTCATCCTCACCCCCCCCTCTTCATCCTCAACCCCCCCTCTTCATCCTCAACCCCCCCTCTTCATCCTCAACCCCCCCTCTTCATCCTCAACCCCCCCTCTTCATCCTCAACCCCCCCTCTTCATCCTCAACCCCCCCTCTTCATCCTCAACCCCCCCTCCTCATCCTCAACCCCCCCTCTTCATCCTCAACCCCCCCTCTTCATCCTCAACCCCCCCTCTTCATCCTCAACCCCCCCTCTTCATCCTCAACCCCCCTCTTCATCCTCAACCCCCCCTCCTCACTTTACCCCTCTCTGATTACCTCCCCCTCTCCCTTTCCCCTCACTTAACTTCCATCAGCAGCTGCTCCTCCACGTGTCTTCCGGTTGCGTCGGGACCCGGCATATGCCAATGACGTGACATCACATGCTCATCACATCATTAGCATTGGCCGGGTCCCGACGCAACCGGAAGACACGTGGAGGAGCAGCTGCTGATGGAAGTTAAGTGAGGGGAAAGGGAGAGTGGGAGGTAATTAGAGAGGGGTAAAGTGAGGTTGAGGAGGGGGGTTGAGGTTGGGGAGGGGGGTTGAGGTTGAGGAGGAGGGGTTGAGGTTGAGGAGGGGGGTTGAGGAGGGGGGTTGAGGTTGAGGAGGAGGGGTTGAGGATGAGGAGGGGCATTGAGGATGAGGAGGGAGGAATTTACAAGGACACTCACTTGAGGAAGTAACAAGCAACAGCAGGGAAGAAAGCAAAATGGAATCATGCAATAAAAAGATAATATAAAAGCTGCAAAACGTTAGTTTATTACTAAAAACATTTTGCTACTATCATATTTAATTATTCAAAAAATAATATAGAAAAAACTTGAACAGTGGTCCCTTAAAGGGCCAGTGTAATTTGTTTTTTGTGTTAAATCTATATTTTATTATTACGTTAAATATTAGTTTTAAATATTAATATCATGTTAAATATTAATATTAATAATAAATCATTATTTAACATTAGCCAGAAAATATAGTTTATAAACAGTTTTCCTCATCATTGGCTGCTGCTCCACCCTCCCAACCTCATTGCTGAAAAGAAGACAAACATTTCAACGGAGATGCTCTGCAGGATAATGGGCTGTAGTTACAATCCCATAATCCCCTGCATCTCCCAAGAGAGCATGCTTCAGGTTACCAACCCTGTGTAATCAATGTTATCTCAATTGAAATTGTTTTCTTTTGAGTAGTACTGTAGGAAAATGCATTTTTTAAATAACAATCAATTGATAAAGTAATTATTACAGATAAGGTTTAAATAATACCATATTTGTAACCTCCACTGCTGCACTCCCTTCTCACTATACGCTGTTAGCACCTATTCGTATATAATTAATCCAGCAGTTAATAATAAGAAACCATTTTATTGTTCCAAATCAATAGATTTATTGCCGCCAATTAAATGTCACTCAGTTGTGTTATTTCTACACAGGAAGCTTTGCTTTCTCTGTTCTTATTTCTCAATCAATCTTATTGGATTTCACAGTTGAATTTTCTGGCATTATTTTCCTTAACTAAAAATAAAAGAGAGCTGGGGGACTCCGCAAAGGTCAAATAAACGAGAATGCGCATATTAATTACACCGTATTCATGCCAGTTATAGTAACATTTGTCACTTCTAATTATTAGACTTGTACTGTCTGCAGTGTGTGTGTATATATATATATATTTAATGTAGTATGGAGGTTGGATTGTCAAGCCACAAGAAACACACAGATAAACTGTTATTCCTTATTTTAGTATAACATTTATTTCCCCTGTCGTTTGTGGTATTCTCACCATTCATCTGAATTCTTGAGGTTTTTGTTACTGAATAAATATAGATTTTTATTTCTTTTTATGCTTTATTTGAATTTTACTTAATTAGGCCTTCTCGAGAAAAATAGAAAATCCTAAAGGCATGAATTGCAAAACCTTGGTGATTGATGGCGTCCGTCCTTATTGGCCCCACACTGGTCAAAATGTATCTGAAGCCATATTTGCCGCCACCTGTGCTCATGTAGAGACATCCATACAACTGAATCTGTCTGTAGCTGTAGAGGACTCTCCAACCTGTGCTCATGTAGGGACATCCATACAACTGGACCTGACTGTGACTGTAGAGGACTCTCCAAACTGTGCTCATGTTGGGACATCCATACAACTGGACCTGACTGTGACTGTAGAGGACTCTCCAACCTGTGCTCATGTAGGGACATCCATACAACTGGACCTGACTGTGACTGTAGAGGACTCTCCAACCTGTGCTCATGTAGGGAGGTCCAAATAGCTGGATCTGTCTGTGGCTGTAGAGAACTCTCCAACCTGGGCTCATGTAATGGACGTCCATATAATTGGAACTGGCTCTGGCTGTAGAGGACTCTCCAACCTGGGCTCATTTAGGTACACTCCTATAATTGGACCTGTCTGTGGCTGTAGAGGACTCTCCAACCTGTGCTCATGTAGGGATGTCAATATAACTGAACCTGTCTGTGGCTGTAGCTCTTACCTATGCTCATGTAGGGACGTCAATATAACTGAACCTGTTGGTGGCTGTAGAGGACTCTCCAACCTGTGCTCATGTAGGGACGTCAATATAACTGAACCTGTTGGTGGCTGCAGAGGACTCTTCAACCTGTGCTCATGTAGGGACGTCAATATAACTGAACCTGTTGGTAGCTATAGAGGACACTCTTACCCGTGCTCATGTAGGGACGTCCATATAACTGGATCTGTCTGTGGCTGCAGGGGACTCTTCAACCTGTGCTCATGTAGGGACGTCAATATAACTGAACCTGTTGGTGGCTGTAGAGGACACTCTTACCTGTGCTCATGTAGGGACGTCAATATAACTGAACCTGTTGGTGAACGTAGAGGACTCTCCAACCTGTGCTCATGTAGGGACATCCATACAACTGGACATGACTGTGACTGTAGAGGACTCTCCAACCTGTGCTCATGTAGGGAGGTCCAAATAGCTGGATCTGTCTGTGGCTGTAGAGAACTCTCCAACCTGGGCTCATGTAATGGACGTCCATATAATTGGAACTGGCTCTGGCTGTAGAGGACTCTCCAACCTGGGTTCATTTAGGTACACTCCTATAATTGGACCTGTCTGTGGCTGTAGAGGACTCTCTAACCTGTGCGCATGTAGGGACGTCCATATAACTGGACCTGTCTGTGGCTGTAGAGGACACTGGGTAGGGACTACTTTAGATAATTTTTTTAGTGTAGGTGTCTTTTTCTAGTGTGTGTAGGTTCCTAAAGTATTTACTGTCCCTCTGGATCCAAACAAGTCAATTCAAATATAAAAAGATTCCAACATCCCCAGGATATCTATAGAGTTTCAAGGACCCTTTAACGCATCCAGTGCCCTACTGCAGCTGCTTGCTCCATGCATATCACCAATCTCATGGGGCCTAGTCACATGCAGCTCGTGTGTTTTGGTAAATGAAGATCTAGATTGGTGTTTCCAAATGATTTAAGAGAATGTTTTTATGGAACAGATTATAATACTGCTGTAGATCAATGTATCTAAGCCGGTGCTTCCATATTCAACTGTAACAGTGTTGTAGTATTTTCAGTTTGCTTGTTCTGTCTCGCATTTGGTAAATAGAAACAACTTCGCATTTGTATTAGTGTAAGGACCTAAAGTACCCAAGAAGTAGAAACACAAATTTGTTTCACTTTAATCATTTCTTTTCAAAATAAAAGCAATCATATAGCTGGGAAAAAATAATATTCTATAAATAAAGAAGTTATTAATTTTGAAGAACGGTAAATGATGTAACACACCTGTATATACACAGGCGGCCCTCGATTAAAGAAAAATAGTAAATTTGTACCTTACTGGACTGTGAACCGGCAGGGTTTAAATGTCGGCACCTTTTTTACAAGCTGTTGGTGCTGTACATACATATATTATATATATGTATATATATGTATATATATATATATATATATATATATATATATATATATATACATACATACATTTTATTTATATATATATAAACACTGAATAATAAAAGTTTTTTTTTTTGTATTTGGTAGAGGAAGAATGTTGTCCGACTTAAACCTATTGCCACAATCCCACAGTAAACTGACTATCGGATGCCAGATAACGCCAGCATGCATCAGTTTCTCTTGATCCGTGGATTTTCTCAGAGCTGTTTGCCACCCACACTTTCCACTTCAATCAGAGCCATACATTTAATGCCGTGTATTAATGCTGCGTTTGAGAATCTCTCAGTCTATAAAAAGCTGCAATTATTAAATGGCGGTTCTATTGATGCAGCGCTGTGCCGGTGTTGCACCCACACATTACTTTGCATTAAAGGGATTCAGTGGGTTCATATGTTCCTTTGCTTTTGGTTATGTTCTGTAAACATTTCTGGCCTTATCTTACATGGTGTCAATACAGTGTAGTGTGCACATTTTTTAAACTTAACTTTGATGAAGCTGAAAGACTTTCAGTCTGTCAGCTTCAGGCTCCACCCTCTAACTTGCTTTATTTTTTTTATATGTGATGCCAGCCAATCGGATTTCTTTACCAGAACACTTGCTGCAGTGTTCCTGTAGCACTGCTCCCACAGTACTGGGGGGGGGGGGTCTAGACAGCACCTTTGACTTGAGTTTGAGAGCGCAGATCATTGGCGATATAAACCGGTTTTAGAGCACATAAAATGAGCTATACATAAAATATGGCCCGTCATGAGGTAAGACATACAATGTCCACAAAAGAAGTTTTCTTATTCTTGGCACTTGGCTAGAGAGGCATTTTCTATGTGTGAAACTTAAACAAACAGACTTGAATGTTTTGTTATGTTAATGAGGTGCTCATACTAGGGAGAATCTCATTGGCAGTTGCCTTATTTGCCTAGTTATAAATCTGGCCATGCTCATTAGAAAGAGAAAACAGCATAAACTTAGTATGTGGATCAGAAATATTGATTGACAGGTGAAACATTTAACCATCCGTGTAAGTTTACTAGAATAAAAATTCACTCAATTACTAAAGTACTTTTCACGATCTACATTTTTTAAAATGTTGTCATATATGGAATCTCTGCTGTATTATTTTTAATATGTGCCCAGATAAGGAGTATTTATCTATTCTGCTATTCAGATGCTTATGGTAGTATTTTTACACTGGGTGCTAGTCCGGCTCCATGGCTTCTGTTTTTGCCTCGTTTGGGGAGTTACTTTGTCTTCTATTATAGCATTAGGGTGTTGATTTGCTGTGTGATATTTATTTTATTATTGGATTGTGATGATCAAGGTCTTCTTCTTCAGCGAGAAACCACCATGCATACATTTGTGAGGGGAGTAGATGGCCAATATGCAGAGAATGGAGTCCCTCTGTGCAAAATAAAAAAATGAGCATCCATCCCTACATAAAACCCAGTTCTTGTTCGCGCCCATCTCCTCTCAGCACCCTCCTCACATAGCACCCATCCCTATCTCCTTTTTTCCCCCTCACAGAATCCATAACTCAGAGCAAGTGCTGGATGACAGCAAAGTACAGTCTCACCTCTTCCCTGATACATATCCCCAGCTGGCTGAACTGCTGCACAATGCCACCTCTTGAAGCTTCAGTGCGCTCCGCATGGACCAAGGGGGTTATGTGGCAAAGAATGCCCACTGGGCCATGTTGGGTTGGGCCATCTGCACCACTGGTAGCTCCGCCCCTACCAATATGTGTGCAATGAGGAAACTATAACTGTTGCCAGTTGCTTTGCTTTGGGCCAACGTGTGGATGCGAGCGCGTGTTTCATTGCGTTTGCTTTATCCATATTTTGCCATCTGGATTTTATAATATTGTATATCCAATTATAAAGTATAAAACATTATCTAATTGTGTTTTTGTGTACAGATCTTTGCTAATTGGCATGTCTTTATCTCCTCAGGGTTACATGAAACCTTTAAAGCAGCCAGAGAATTCAGTCCTGTGTGACCCTTCCCTAGTGGATGAAATCTTCGATCAGATCCCAGAGCTCCTCGAGCATCACGAACAGTTTCTAGAGCAGGTTCATCACTGCGTGCAAAACTGGCAGGAGATCCAGACTGTGGGCGACATCCTGGGACAGTCTGTGAGTAGTGGGAGATACACAGAGAATGATGGCGCCCCTTAATAAAAGGATCACTGTAGGTTGTAAAAATGACTATGTTTGTGAAGTATGCAACAAACGAACAACTGTAGAAGCCGTATAAGTTGTAAAAAAAAACTTTTAGCAAACTATGCTAGTGCGTGGAAGCTGCCATGACGGTATTACTTCCTGTTCAGGAGGAAGTAGTAGAGAACAGGGCAAGGGGGATCTGCAAATATAAGTGCAACGGAGCATGCAAAAGCTTAAACATATCTGTATCAACCAATGAGTCCGCAAATCCTCGACCCTATTCCTACTCCTGAATAGAAAATACAATCTAGCTGAACACACCACCTCAGGTCCCAATCCAGCAAGGATTATGGAAGACACAAAAATGGTATCTGTCAAACACAAGCAGAGTTGGCTAAAAGGCAAAATTTGACACAGCAGACATATGCTAAAAAGAGCCATGTATAAAGTGGTATTGGATTAATGCATTGCATGTCCCTGCCCAGTTTCCCAGTTTATTTAGAAATTAAAATGTGTATTATTTATTTATTATAACTACAGTGTGGGGTGATACATATACAGCTGGTGTAAATAAGAATATCACCAGATACAACATTTATAAGCATCTGTGATCGTGCTCATTTAACTAACTTTCCATGCTCTATAAAAGCATTTAAAAAAACTAATCTTATATGTAGAGGTCTGTTATTGCGTCATGTGGGGTTTCATTTCACTTCTAGCCTGTCTGTAGAATGAGGGGGAGGGTTATACTATGGAGCCTTATTCTGCCATTGAATTTCATATTCAAGGGGTTATCTGGAGTAAATCTTTTTTTAACAGAAGTGAATACAGATCATATATGTGTCCATTGCAATTATCCTTTTACAAACAAAAGGTAAATGTCCATCATTATTAAATAAAAATAAAAGGCTGTAAATGTATTATTTTAAATACATTTTGTCCATTATCTAGTTCTTCTAAACAGTATATTATAAATTGAGTGGCGTGCTGGATATGGCTGTGTGTAATGCACATGGTGGGGCATGCTGCACGGCCAGGGACTAACGTCCTCAAACAATACACAGTACATTGCGCAGCCCCCAAATACCTGGAGTGAGTCCACATACCTGAAATGGTAGAAATTCCAGGGATAACTTTCTCCTGCTCATAATTACAGAATCTTTTCACTTTTTCTAAGTCCAGTCAATTAAAGGGCCTCTGCAGTTCAAGAAAAAATGCACTTGTTTGTCAAGTATTTATTAAACTAACAATATAAGCAGCTGGTTAAGGTCACCACCCACTATCATACGGCAGCTGTGGCTCCACTCCAGACACAATACTTCAAGAAGTCGAGAGATCTGAATAATAGCTTAGGGTATGATTGAAAATTAGTCATTGAGTGTCTCTTACCTGCCTCTAAGCCCTAACACTTCCTTAAAGAGCCCTTTTTATAAGCATTCTAAAGCATCCATTTATTGACCTTATCAGGGTGGAGACAAACAATTGGAGGCTGATATTCTAATGTACTCTAGGCTTTTATTAAACTGTTTTAATAACATTGTTTTGTGTAAAGGATATAGCACTAGAGAGTTTCTTTAATCACTTGGGTAGCACATATTTTGCCAATAGCTCACATACTGATCCATCGTCGTGGTTGGACAAGGTGATTTAATCAGAATCCGTGTGTTTATATTTTAATAACCTATTGGAGAACTACACTTAAAAATAGCCAAAATGCTTTAAAAAATAAATAAAATGACCCTTTATATGTAGTTATGTGGCTGTGGAATCTACCATTTTGGTTTCTGCTGATCAGCTTGGGTGGATGCTTTGAATGCTAGGAAGCCTATATGTACACAATAGAAAATGGGCAACTAAAACCGCCAGTACATTCAACAGGGCTAATTCGAAGCTCATGTTACATAGTCATACCCTGCTCAGTGTGCCTCAGAGAAAATCAGCTCGGAAAAGAATATGGTTTGTGTTCTGTAAATATTCAATAGACCGTATCGGAAAAATGTGTCCACTGTGGTCTAGTACTGGACCTTTACAGGTTAACTTGACCACTGTCCAAGACGCCAGTCTTGTATCTGGATGGCTTGCCAACCTGTGCTGGACATTGGCCAGTCACGTCTGTGGTTTATTTTGGCTATTTTAGTCTTGGAGTCTTTGCCAAAACCCAAACCACACTTGACGGCCGGCACGGTCTTGTTGTTATTACAGCGGCCTCTGATCTTTGGCTCCTTTCCCCAGCACAGGCTGAGTCCAACGACGGCAATTTATTCACGTGATGGCGGTGCGTGCAGATGACTCTCTAATTAGCGCTGTCACTGGCATCTGTTACATGGGCTACGCCATGTGTAATATATGCTATGATTTTACAGCAAGCTACATCTAAATTACTATACGCGCCTAATGGATGTAGAACATCTGGGTTATGTTGGAAATAATTTAGTATTAATCCCATAGAGACTCCATGGAAGAGCTGAAGGACTAAATTAAAGATCATGGAATCCGTTCAATGAAATCAGAAAAAATATAGAATTTGATCAGTTTTAACCTTCAGACTGCCAACAACATTAAATTAACTGGGCTAGCTAAGTGGGCTATCAGGGCCTGCCAAGTTAATTAAAGTTGTGCACTGAAAACACAAATATAAATAATTTACTTAACTCCTCCATGGTGGTCCAGGGATCATCCATAGAGGCTCGTGGCCCCTCATGAACTTCATTGCTCCATTGATCCGATCAGGATGAAGTTTATGGAGGGATCATGGGATCCATTTTTTTTTTTAAATTTAACTCCCTCCTCTTTCACTAAACTGGAGAGATGGTGTAACCCATCCTACTCATATGTATATGATCCAGGTGCGCTATAGGGCAATTGGATCCTATACTTTGGAGGGTGTCACACATCCTACCCACATATGTATATGATCCAGGTGCGCTATAGGGCAATTGAATCCTATATTTTGGAGGGTGTCACACATCCTACTCACATGTGTATATGATCCAGGTGCGCTATAGGGCAATTGGATCCTTTATTTTGGACGGTGTCACACATCCTACTCACATGTGTATATGATCCAGGTGCGCTATAGGGCAATTGGATCCTATATTTTGGAGGGTGTCGCACATCCTACTCACATGTGTATATGATCCAGGTGCGCTATAGGGCAATTGGATCCTATACTTTGGAGGGTGTCACACATCCTACTCATGTGTTTATGATCCAGGTGCGCTATAGGGCAATTGAATCCTATATTTTGGAGGGTGTCACACATCCTACCCACATATGTATATGATCCAGGTGCGCTATAGGGCAATTGAATCCTATATTTTGGAGGGTGTCACACATCCTACTCACATGTGTACATATGATCCAGGTGCGCTATAGGGCAATTGGATCTTATATTTTGGAGGGTGTCACACATCCTACTCATGTGTATATGATCCAGGTGTGCTATAGGGCAATTGGATCCTATATTTTGGACGGTGTCACACATCCTACTCACATGTGTATATGATCCAGGTGCGCTATAGGGCAATTGGATCCTATATTTTGGAGGGTGTCGCACATCCTACTCACATGTGTATATGATCCAGGTGCGCTATAGGGCAATTGGATCCTATATTTTGGAGGGTGTCACACATCCTACTCATGTGTATATGATCCAGGTGTGCTATAGGGCAATTGGATCCTATATTTTGGAGGGTGTCACACATCCTACTCGCATGTGTATATGATCCAGGTGTGCTATAGGGCAATTGGATCCTATATTTTGGAGGGTGTCACACATACTACTCACATGTGTATATGATCCAGGTGTGCTATAGGGCAATTGGATCCTATATTTTGAAGGGTGTCACACATCCTACTCGCATGTGTATATGATCCAGGTGTGCTATAGGGCAATTGGATCCTATATTTTGGAGGGTGTCACACATACTACTCACATGTGTATATGATCCAGGTGTGCTATAGGGCAATTGGATCCTATATTTTGGAGGGTGTCACATATCCTACTCACATATGTATGTGATCCAGGTGCGCTATAGGGCAATTGGATCCTATATTTTGGAGGGTGTCACACATCCTACTCGTGTGTATATGATCCAGGTGCGCTATAGGGCAATTGGATCCTATATTTTGGAGGGTGTCACACATCCTACTCACATGTGTATATGATCCAGGGGCGCTATAGGGCAATTGGATCCTATATTTTGGAGGGTGTCACATATCCTACTCACATATGTATGTGATCCAGGTGGGCTATAGGGCAATTGGATCCTATATTTTGGAGGGTGTCACACATCCTACTCATGTGTATATGATCCAGGTGGGCTATAGGGCAATTGGATCCTATATTTTGGAGGGTCTCACACATCCTACTCATGTGTATATGATCCAGGTGCGCTATAGGGCAATTGGATCCTATATTTTGGAGGGTGTCACACATCCTACTTACATGTGTATATGATCCAGGGGCGCTATAGGGCAATTGGATCCTATATTTTGGAGGGTGTCACACATCCTACTCACATATGTATATGATCCAGGTGCGCTATAGGGCAATTGGATCCTATATTTTGGACGGTGTCACACATCCTACTCATGTGTATATGATCCAGGTGTGCTATAGGGCAATTGGATCCTATATTTTGGACGGTGTCACACATCCTACTCATGTGTATATGATCCAGGTGCGCTATAGGGCAACTGGATCCTATATTTTGGAGGGTGTCACACATCCTACTTACATGTGTATATGATCCAGGGGGGCTATAGGGCAATTGGATCCTATATTTTGGAGGGTGTCACACATCCTACTCACATATGTATGTGATCCAGGTGCGCTATAGGGCAATTGTATCCTATATTTTGGACGGTGTCACACATCCTACTCACATGTGTATATGATCCAGGGGCGCTATAGGGCAATTGGATCCTATATTTTGGAGGATGTCACACATCCTACTCACATATGTATGTGATCCAGGTGCGCTATAGGACAATTGGATCCTATTTTTTGGAGGGTGTCACACATCCTACTCGTGTGTATATGATCCAGGTGGGCTATAGGACAATTGGATCCTATATTTTGGAGGGTCTCACACATCCTACTCATGTGTATATGATCCAGGTGTGCTATAGGACAATTGGATCCTATATTTTGGAGGGTGTCACACATCCTACTCGTGTGTATATGATCCAGGTGGGCTATAGGACAATTGGATCCTATATTTTGGAGGGTCTCACACATCCTACTCGTGTGTATATGATCCAGGTGGGCTATAGGACAATTGGATCCTATATTTTGGAGGGTGTCACACATCCTACTCGTGTGTATATGATCCAGGTGGGCTATAGGACAATTGGATCCTATATTTTGGAGGGTCTCACACATCCTACTCATATGTATGTGATCCAGGTGTGCTATAGGGCAATTGGATCCTATATTTTGGAGGGTGTCACACATTCTACTCGCATGTGTATATGATCCAGGTGCGCTATAGGGCAATTGGATCCTATATTTTGGAGGGTGTCACACATCCTACCCACATGTGTATATGATCCAGGTGTGCTATAGGGCAATTGGATCCTATAATTTTGGAGGGTGTCACACATCCTACTCACATGTGTATATGATCCAGGTGCGCTATAGGGCAATTGGATCCTATATTTTGGAGGGTGTCACACATCCTACTCACATGTGTATATGATCCAGGGGTGCTATAGGGCAATTGGATCCTATATTTTGGAGGGTGTCACACATCCTACTCACATGTGTATATGATCCAGGGGCGCTATAGGGCAATTGGATCCTATATTTTGGAGGGTGTCACACATCCTACTCACATGTGTATATGATCCAGGGGCGCTATAGGGCAATTGGATCCTATATTTTGGAGGGTGTCACACATCCTACTCACATGTGTATATGATCCAGGTGTGCTATAGGGCAATTGGATCCTATATTTTGGAGGGTGTCACACATCCTACCCACATGTGTATATGATCCAGGTGTGCTATAGGGCAATTGGATCCTATAATTTTGGAGGGTGTAACACATCCAACTCACATGTGTATATGATCCAGGTGTGCTATAGGGCAATTGGATCCTATATTTTGGAGGGTGTCACACATCCTACTCATGTGTATGTGATCCAGGTGCGCTATAGGGCAATTGGATCCTATATTTTGGAGGGTGTCACACATCCTACTCGTGTGTACATGATCCAGGTGCGCTATAGGGCAATTGGATCCTATATTTTGGAGGGTGTCACACATCCTACCCACATGTGTATATGATCCAGGTGTGCTATAGGGCAATTGGATCCTATAATTTTGGAGGGTGTAACACATCCAACTCACATGTGTATATGATCCAGGTGTGCTATAGGGCAATTGGATCCTATATTTTGGAGGGTGTCACACATCCTACTCACATGTGTATATGATCCAGGGGCGCTATAGGGCAATTGGATCCTATATTTTGGAGGGTGTCACACATCCTACTCACATATGTATGTGATCCAGGTGGGCTATAGGGCAATTGGATCCTATATTTTGGAGGGTGTCACACATCCTACTCATGTGTATATGATCCAGGTGCGCTATAGGGCAATTGGATCCTATATTTTGGAGGGTGTCACACATCCTACTCACATATGTATATGATCCAGGTGTGCTATAGGGCAATTGGATCCTATATTTTGGACGGTGTCACACATCCTACTCATGTGTATATGATCCAGGTGTGCTATAGGGCAATTGGATCCTATATTTTGGAGGGTGTCACACATCCTACTCACATGTGTACATATGATCCAGGTGTGCTATAGAGCAATTGGATCCTATATTTTGGAGGGTGTCACACATCCTACTTACATGTGTATATGATCCAGGTGTGCTATAGGGCAATTGGATCCTATAATTTTGGAGGGTGTCACACATCCTACTCACATGTGTATATGATCCAGGTGTGCTATAGGGCAATTGGATCCTATATTTTGGAGAGTGTCACACATCCTACTCACATATGTATGTGATCCAGGTGCGCTATAGGGCAATTGGATCCTATATTTTGGACGGTGTCACACATCCTACTCATGTGTATATGATCCAGGTGCGCTATAGGGCAATTGGATCCTATATTTTGGAGGGTGTCACACATCCTACTCACATGTGTATATGATCCAGGTGCGCTATAGGGCAATTGGATCCTATATTTTGGACGGTGTCACACATCCTACTCACATGTGTATATGATCCAGGTGCGCTATAGGGCAATTGGATCCTATATTTTGGAGGGTGTCACACATCCTACTCATGTGTATATGATCCAGGTGCGCTATAGGGCAATTGGATCCTATATTTTGGACGGTGTCACACATCCTACTCACATGTGTATATGATCCAGGTGCGCTGTAGGGCAATTGGATCCTATATTTTGGAGGATGTCACACATCCTACTCATGTGTATATGATCCAGGTGCGCTATAGGGCAATTGGATCCTATATTTTGGAGGGTGTCACACATCCTACTCATGTGTATATGATCCAGGTGTGCTATAGGGCAATTGGATCCTATATTATGGAGGGCGTCACACATCCTACTTACATGTGTATATGATCCAGGTGTGCTATAGAGCAATTGGATCCTATATTTTGGAGGATGTCACACATCCTACTCACATGTGTATATGATCCAGGTGTGCTATAGGGCAATTGGATCCTATATTTTGGAGGGTGTCACACATCCTACTCACATGTGTATATGATCCAGGTGTGCTATAGGGCAATTGGATCCTATATTATGGAGGGCGTCACACATCCTACTTACATGTGTATATGATCCAGGTGTGCTATAGGGCAATTGGATCCTATATTTTGGACGGTATCACACATCCTACTCACATGTGTATATGATCCAGGTGTGCTATAGGGCAATTGGATCCTATATTATGGAGGGTGTCACACATCCTACTCATGTATATATGATCCAGGTGCGCTATAGGGCAATTGGATCCTATATTTTGGAGGGTGTCACACATCCTACTCGCATGTGTATATATGATCCAGGTGCGCTATAGGGCAATTGGATCCTATATTATGAAGGGCATCACACATCCTACTCACATATGTATATGATCCAGGTGCGCTATAGGGCAATTGGATTCTATATTTTGGAGGGTGTCACACATCCTACTCACATATGTATATGATCCAGGTGTGCTATAGGGCAATTGGATCCTATATTTTGGAGGGTGTCACACATCCTACTCACATATGTATATGATCCAGGTGTGCTATAGGGCAATTGGATCCTATATTTTGGAGGGTGTCACACATCATACTCACATGTGTATATGATCCAGGTGTGCTATAGGGCAATTGGATCCTATATTATGGAGGGCGTCACACATCCTACTTACATGTGTATATGATCCAGGTGCGCTATAGGGCAATTGGATCCTATATTTTGGACGGTATCACACATCCTACTCACATGTGTATATGATCCAGGTGCGCTATAGGGCAATTGGATCCTATATTTTGGAGGGTGTCACACATCCTACTCATGCGTATATATGATCCAGGGGCGCTATAGGGCAATTGGATCCTATATTTTGGAGGGTGTCACACATCCTACTTACATGTGTATATGATCCAGGGGCGCTATAGGGCAATTGGATCCTATATTTTGGACGGTGTCACACATCCTACTCACATGTGTATATGATCCAGGTGTGCTATAGGGCAATTGGATCCTATATTTTGGACGGTGTCACACATACTACTCATGTGTATATGATCCAGGTGCGCTATAGGGCAATTGGATCCTATATTTTGGACGGTATCACACATCCTACTCACATGTGTATATGATCCAGGTGCGCTATAGGGCAATTGGATCCTATATTTTGGACGGTATCACACATCCTACTCACATGTGTATATGATCCAGGTTCGCTATAGGGCAACTGGATCCTATATTTTGGAGGGTGTCACACATCCTACTTACATGTGTATATGATCCAGGTGCGCTATAGGGCAATTGGATCCTATATTTTGGAGGGTGTCACACATCCTACTTACATGTGTATATGATCCAGGTGCGCTATAGGGCAATTGGATCCTATATTTTGGAGGGTGTCACACATCCTACTCGCATGTGTATATGATCCAGGTGCGCTATAGGGCAATTGGATCCTATATTTTGGAGGGTGTCACACATCCTACTCGCATGTGTATGTGATCCAGGTGCGCTATAGGGCAACTGGATCCTATATTTTGGAGGGTGTCACACATCCTACTTACATGTGTATATGATCCAGGTGTGCTATAGGGCAATTGGATCCTATAATTTTGGAGGGTGTCACACATCCTACTCACATGTGTATATGATCCAGGGGCGCTATAGGGCAATTGGATCCTATATTTTGGACGGTGTCACACATCCTACTCACATGTGTATATGATCCAGGTGTGCTATAGGGCAATTGGATCCTATATTTTGGACGGTGTCACACATACTACTCATGTGTATATGATCCAGGTGCGCTATAGGGCAATTGGATCCTATATTTTGGACGGTGTCACACATACTACTCATGTGTATATGATCCAGGTGCGCTATAGGGCAATTGGATCCTATATTTTGGACGGTGTCACACATACTACTCACATGTGTATATGATCCAGGTGCTCTATAGGGCAATTGGATCCTATATTTTGGACGGTGTCACACATCCTACTCACATATGTATATGATCCAGGTGCGCTATAGGGCAATTGGATCCTATATTTTGGAGGGTGTCACACATTCTACTCACATATGTATATGATCCAGGTGTGCTATAGGGCAATTGGATCCTATATTTTTGAGGGCGTCACACATCCTACTCACATGTGTATATGATCCAGGTGCGCTATAGGGCAATTGGATCCTATATTTTGGACGGTATCACACATCCTACTCATGTGTATATATGATCCAGGTGCGCTATAGGGCAATTGGATCCTATATTTTGGAGGGTGTCACACATACTACTCACATGTGTATATGATCCAGGTGCGCTATAGGGCAACTGGATCCTATATTTTGGAGGGTGTCACACATCCTACTTACATGTGTATATGATCCAGGGGCGCTATAGGGCAATTGGATCCTATATTTTGGAGGGTGTCACACATCCTACTCGCATGTGTATGTGATCCAGGTGCGCTATAGGGCAACTGGATCCTATATTTTGGAGGGTGTCACACATCCTACTCACATGTGTATATGATCCAGGGGCGCTATAGGGCAATTGGATCCTATATTTTGGACGGTGTCACACATCCTACTCACATGTGTATATGATCCAGGTGTGCTATAGGGCAATTGGATCCTATATTTTGGACGGTGTCACACATACTACTCATGTGTATATGATCCAGGTGCGCTATAGGGCAATTGGATCCTATATTTTGGACGGTGTCACACATACTACTCATGTGTATATGATCCAGGTGCGCTATAGGGCAATTGGATCCTATATTTTGGAGGGTGTCACACATACTACTCACATGTGTATATGATCCAGGTGCGCTATAGGGCAATTGGATCCTATATTTTGGACGGTGTCACACATCCTACTCACATATGTATATGATCCAGGTGTGCTATAGGGCAATTGGATCCTATATTATGGAGGGCGTCACACATCCTACTCACATGTGTATATGATCCAGGTGCGCTATAGGGCAATTGGATCCTATATTTTGGAGGGTGTCACACATTCTACTCACATATGTATATGATCCAGGTGTGCTATAGGGCAATTGGATCCTATATTTTTGAGGGCGTCACACATCCTACTCACATGTGTATATGATCCAGGTGCGCTATAGGGCAATTGGATTCTATATTTTGGAGGGTGTCACACATCCTACTCATGTGTATGTGATCCACGTGCGCTATAGGGCAATTGGATTCTATATTTTGGAGGGTGTCACACATCCTACTCACATATGTATATGATCCAGGTGCGCTATAGGGCAATTGGATTCTATATTTTGGAGGGTGTCACACATCCTACTCACATGTGTATATGATCCAGGTGCGCTATAGGGCAATTGGATCCTATATTTTTGAGGGCGTCACACATCCTACTCACATGTGTATATGATCCAGGTGCGCTATAGGGCAATTGGATCCTATATTTTGGAGGGTGTCACACATCCTACTCACATGTGTATATGATCCAGGTGCGCTATAGGGCAATTGGATCCTATATTTTGGAGGGTGTCACACATCCTACTCACATGTGTATATGATCCAGGTGCGCTATAGGGCAATTTGATCCTATATTTTGGAGGGTGTCACACATCCTACTCACATGTGTATATGATCCAGGTGCGCTATAGGGCAATTTGATCCTATATTTTGGAGGGTGTCACACATCCTACTCACATGTATATATGATCCAGGGGCGCTATAGGGCAATTGGATCCTATATTTTGGAGGGTGTCGCACATCCTACTCACATGTGTATATGATCCAGGTGCGCTATAGGGCAATTGGATACTATATGTGTATATGTCCATATGTATATATTTTTAATTCTACCATAAGTAATATATTTTCAAGCCCTCACTCCTCTTGGAAATAAAATGACTCCTCCATGTTGATCCGTTGATCATCCCTGGTATCTAGTGTGCTAACTATACACAATTTACTAAATCATACAAAAGGATGTTTGAGGAAAATCACTTAGATATACATATATAGATAGAGCCCTCGCACCTCTTGGAAATACATGTATTGCTACATGATGGTTATCCCATGATCCCGAAAATGGACTGCATCCTGATCTGATCGCTTCCATACCACTGGATATCTGGCTTTTCATGGCCCCTCACAGTCCGAAAGGATCAGATCAAGGTGTTGTCCATGGGACCATTAAGAAATGCTTATAAGCGCTGACCAAAATCATACAGATAGTCCCTGTATGGGACTCTCAGCAACTTTCTGCAACGTGCTGCTGAGACGTGGTCTCTAATAGGCTAGGACACTACATTGCACATAGTCCTATAGAGTCTGCATATGCTGCAGAGGGTAGACCCATACAGGGACTATTTGTATGAATTTATGCAATAAAAACAGAGCTTATAAGCACTTCTTAATAAAGTACATAAAAATAAATACATACACAGGGATATTATATACCTAGTAACATCCAGGACCTTCCATATCCGTTTAATTTTGATCTTTTAAAACTGACGTCCAATACAAGTGATACACAAACCTCACGAGCATATTATATATTTTTACATTAATTTAGTAACTATACAAACCGATGAAGAGCAAAATACTGAAAATGGGCTGGAAACTGAAATGTGGTCATTTTGGTTATTTTGTTACCTAAACTTGACAACAAAAGGCAAATGTTTTTGGAAAGTGCAAAAAAAAAATCATAACTTCAACATTTTTACATATATATGCAACTATTCATTCCACTTTCTTTTATGAGCTGATTGTCTGCTACTCCCCAGAAGCTTTCCATTAGTCCAGTTGTGCAGATAGAAATTTCCTAAGCATGCCCACCTCCGGAGCAAGACCCTAAAAAGGGTAATTAGGAATTATTTGTATTCGTGCAAGAATATACATAGCTTCTTGCTGACTAAAGACACATCAGGAAGTTGATTAGCAGGCACCAAAATGGCAGATTCCAAAGGAGCACATAAAATGTAATAAAGTAGATGCTCGGTACCAGATGTGATACCTTTTATGTAAGAAGGGAGCAAGTGCATTATTGGAAATAAATACCCCATTTTTTTTAAATTTAGTATTCAGTTGAAAAATTATTTGTGATTCTAAAAATTATATTTATTAAAAATATATAATAAACATATATTATTATATTTTAACCTCTTCTTTTGTACCTTTACTGATATTAATAAAAAAAAACTGTTATTAATAATAAAAACAGATTTTTTTTTCTGTTTTTTTTAATGTAGCATGACATTCAATAAGCCCTTTAAAGTTATATTTAAAAGAGAATTGGATGTAGGAGGATCAGACGCTGACCTTTTAGTCTCCCCATTTCACTTTCATGAAAGATTTAGGATTGTGCTAATTTTAGATGGTGCGAGGTAGGAGCGATGATTACCGCAGGGACAAATCCACATTATAATCAGCGCTTAGCCTGGCCAAATTCACAATGACAATATTAAAATAAATGAAGGTGTCCTGTGGACCTTGTGTCCCCGAGGACTGCAATAAATTAGAAACTGTTCAAAGATGGGACTAAAAAGGTTCATGGTCTAAAAGAAATGTATTTGTTACAAAACGTCTGGATATTAGGTGATGTGAGCTGCTGAAGGACACAGCAAATCAATGCGACTGCCACAGTTTTGGCATTCCGTTGGCGTTCGAACTGGCTCTTGAGCTTTCACCCAATCAGCTTAGTATTCTGAGTATCTGTGACGGAAATAGAAATTGTAATAGTGGCAAAAACTAGTAGATGCATTTCATACCTAGGCAAATACCATTACTTTGACATAGTTAAAGGCATATCTAAGTTTCCTGGATTATGAATACATCTGATAGAGGAGAATCAGTAGTGTTTCTAAATATTTTTTGCATGAAAAAATGCCAAAATATTTTTTTTTTCAAACTCACCATGACCTTCCCTGAAAATCCCTGCTAAGATTAGCATAATATTCATAATTCATTTTGGTCAATCAGGAGAAAGCAGAAGTTAGCTGATACATTTGTATTAAATTCTGGGGTTCCAGTGTTACAAAACAGCCTGGGATATGTTGTCTTTTTTTCTCTATATATACTTGAGCTTTGTTTCAGCTGTGAGCTCAGACCCCAACCAACCATGTGATTCCATCCTGCATCAAGTACTTCCTTTGAAAGGTCAAACTCTGTACCTGGCTGCTCTCCTCAGTGTACTTGGTTATGTAAGCTCCCTGCGGGTGTGCAAAGCTGGATTTTATTTTCCTGCCTATAATTTTTTAAATACACTGAACTTATGTATATAACACATATTTTTCTGATAATATCTCTTATCAAACATTTGAAAACCAGGAAGCTTTTATATACATTTAATCTTAAGTGTAGGGGATCACCATGCATATCCTTGATAGACCCCTTTGCCAGTGCCAAATATTTCTGCTTAAGCTGTGATGCAGGCTGCTATTTTTCACTTTGCAGGGAATTTCAATGCACAACGGTGACAATCAAGATCTACAAATTATCTTACTTACAAGTTGGATGACAGCTTTATTTAAGCATTATTAAATATATAGATGGACAGACTTACATTTTCACTGGCAGTATCCTAGAGCTCTGTTGCCTCAGGTGTGACTTGAAACACTTTGCAAAGCTCATTGTGGCTGCGTAAATGTAAGGTATCTAAACAATTTATACTTGTTTTCGAGATCGGGTTAGTAATAGAAAATTTCGAACCCATTAAAAAGGGCCACTGAAGTCACCAGTTGTGCTCTGCACCATCAGATAGAGCTTTGGATATAACACCAGATATCCCAGAATGCCACATCTGTAAACTATGTTATCATAAACCAGTTGAAAGTGATTCTGTTAAGAGTTATACAAATGTGAATCAATAGTTGGTGAAAATATATGTATGAAAGAGTGTTTTTTCCTTTTCTGTAATTGGTGCTGAATTTCATGCATTTTAGTTTAGAGTTGTAGAGTTTTTCTTTACCTCCCTGAACTGCTGTATTTATCAACCGAAGCATTGGAGTTCAATAAAACCGTTCTGGTTAACTCTTTTAACACTGTATGAGTTATTGTATGGAATGGGTATAAACTTAACAAATCATTATAAGCACTGCAGCTGCATCTGCAGTGCATTGACAGGCACAGTCACTCATTTCTCTGCTCCCCAATTATTATTTTACTCTTTTACCGCGTTAAGTAGAGTTTGATAGGCTGTTCTAGACTCTATTAGAAGTTAATAGGAGGAGAGAAGAAGGGTGAAATTCAGATGAGAGTCGTTGATATGATCAGCTGCATGGAGTATAGATTGCAGAGGAGATAGGTGAGAAGCAGGAAAAGGATAAGCACCTGGGTAATTGTCCTGGCATTTCATGGGCCAAGAAAAGCGCTTACATATTTTATTAATAAAACCTTATGTGTACATGCTATTGCAATGCCGTCTTTCAATGTCCCTTTGTAATAATCTTTTTTTCCTCCTTCAGTTTTCTAAGGAAATCCTGGTAAACATCTATTCAGCTTACATCGATAACTTCCTTAATGCCAAGGATGCTGTGAGAGTGGCCAGGGAGGCACGGCCAGCTTTTCTGAAGTTTCTAGAGGTTTGTAATTTGTATATCATGGCTCCTATATCAGAACATAAAAACATAACCCTTCTGCCCCTGTTATGAATCTACTGTGTTACATTTTCTATTTTCTGTTCTTAGTATATTTTTTCTACATATACATATATATATATATATATATATATATATATATATATATATATATATATATGTATTTATATATATATATATATATATATATATATATATATACTAGCGAATTGCCCGTCAAAAAATGACAGCAATGAAATTGTAAGTGAGCTAATGGTGTTTGGTGTGTATAATGTGGCTGATTTAGCGTCCTTGTTTTTTTCTATGTCGTGCGACTTTTTCGGAATATCCGTAGCTGTTTGGTGGTGTTTTGCGTGTTTATGGTGGGGACCTTAAGCCTCGTTTTCGTTTTGTTCGGCGGCCATTTTTTCTCTCACTTAGGGGATTTTCGGGTCTCTAAACTCCGAAATTTGTGCTTAAATGGAGGTGTAACTTCACTTGCAGAGTTCCTGGGTGCCCCCCCCCCCCTTGCTGTGAGCAACCTTTTTATGTGTTTGTTGTTTGTATTTATTGTTTTTGTAATGTTTTTGGGGTTGTTCGGGTTGCGTCCTTGTTTTTTAATCTCGTAGTTGTTTTTCAGCAAATACATAGGTGTTTAAAGACGGAAAACACCACCAGACTTCTGTAGCCTCGTTTTCGTTTTTTCGGCTGCCATTTTTTCTGTCGCTTAGAGAATTTTTTATTGTCTAAACTCTTTTAATTTGAGTTAAATTGAGGTGTAATGTTAGTTTTCGAGGTCCTGGATGCTCCCTCTTCCTGTAAGTAAGCTTTTTATGTATTTGTTGTGTGTATTTGTTGTATTTTTCATGTTTTCATGTGCGCGTGTTGCGGCCGATTTTTGCGAGGTCGTTACATGTCTTGTATTTTTCTTGCGTAACGACTTAAATTTTGCGAGGGTCGCAGATGCTGGCTTCGCGAGCCCACAAGCGTAAGCAACAGCTTGCATGCTCGCAACTATATATGTGATATATATATATATATATATATATATATATATGTGTGTATATATATATTCAGTGGTGTAGAAACCAAAATAATTCTGGGGTGTTTACAGCTCATCACTTGATACACATAACACTTAACAGCTTCTTTACGCATATATACACACAATGAGTATGTAAGAAGCGAACAACATTAGTAGTTATGAAAGACATGGGCATAAAAATATTTTCAGAGAATTTTCTTCATTTTAGTAGCCTGAAAGCTACCATGATCTACCTACCAAGGCGGTTATTACTGAGCAAGGCAAGTAAGCGTACTTAAAAGTTACTTCTACTAAGCTTATGGAAGGTAGGGGAAGGTGTCAAACTGTATCTGAATACACCAATGAGATAATACATACCCTCTCTTCTTTCTTTATGCTCCTCTCACTCCGTAATCGATAACAAAAATTTGCAAAGCACACTAGAACACACAAACATTGCATCATTCAGGCACAGGCAGTGTCTATTTAAATACGTTTTAGCAGTAATGCACAAAGTAATGGATTTCTGGATTTTCCTGCTGTGCTGCATAGATGAGTCAGTCATAATGTCTCCAGTAGTACTTTCCCCCATTGTGCACAGGGAAATCCTGGATCGTGTTTGGCACTCAACGACCAAACTTGCCTATCCCTGAGTTAGAACCATTATCAACAACATACAGTCTAATCTGTGTAGGTCTCTTATCTACATATGTCACTAAATCCCAGTACTCCTGTCGTCTCTCTCCACAGCAATGCACAAGAGAAAACAAGGAAAAGCAAGCACTATCAGATCTAATGATAAAGCCTGTCCAGAGGATCCCACGATATGAGCTTATTGTCAAGGTAGGACATGGGCGGTGTTTGAGATTGAAGGTTTTGAGATTCAGCAAGTGTTCTTCTATTAATGCATGAAAGGTTCCTATACAGCAGGTATTCTTGTATCAATGTCTGGAAGAGGGCTATCCAAGAAATATTATTGTAATCATGTCTGAAAGAGTGCTATCCAACAGGTATTCTTGTATTAATGTCTGGAAGAGTGCTATCCAACAGGTATTCTTGTATTAATGTCTGGAAGAGTGCTATCCAACAGGTATTCTTGTATTAATGCCTGTAAGAGTGCTATTCCACAAATATTCTAGTAATCATGTCTGAAAGAGTGCTATCCAACAGGTATTCTTGTATTAATATCTAGAAGAGTGCTCTCCAACATGTATTTTTGTATTAATGTCTAGATATTCTTGTATTAATGTGTGGAAGATGCCTATCCATTAGGTATTCTCATTTTAATGTCTGTAAGAGTGCTGTCCAGTAGGTGTTCTTGTATTTATGTCTGGAAGAGTGTTGTCCAACAGATATTCTTGTATTCATGTCTGGAAGATGCATGTCCATTAGGTATTCTTTTTTTTAATATCTGGAAGAATGCTGTCCAACAGGTATTCTTGTATTAATGTCTGGATTAATTCTGTCCAACTGATATTCTTGTATTAATGTCTGGATTAATTCTGTCCAACTGATATTCTTGTATTAATGTGTGGACGATGCCTATCCATTCTCGTATTAATATCTGGAAGAGTGCTGTCCACTAGGAGTTCTTGTATTCATGTCTGGAAGATGCCTATCCATTAGGTATTCTTTTAATGTCTGGAAGAGTGCAATCCAACAAATATTCCTGTATTAATGTCTGGAAGATACATATCCAACAGGTATACTCATATTAATGGATGTAAGATGCCTAGATATTCTTGTATCAATGTCTAGAAGAGTGCAATCCAACAAATTCTTGTATTATTGTCTGGAAAGATGTCTATCCATTAGGTATTCTTGTATTAATGTCTGAGAGATTCATATCCAATATATATACTTGTTTTGATGTCTGGAAGATCGATATGCAATGGGTATTCTTGTACTAATGCCTGGAAGAGTGCTCTCCCACAAATATTCTTGTATTAATGTTTGGAAGAGTGCTGTCCAATAGGTATTCTTGTATTTATGTCTGGAAGAGTGCTATCCAACAGGTATTCTTGTATTCATGTCTGGAAGATGCCTATCCATTAGGTATTCTTGTATTAATGTCTGAAAGAGTGCTATCTAACATGTATTCTTGTATTAATGTCTGGAAGAGTGCTATCCAACAGGTACTCTTGTATTAATGCCTGGAAGAGTGCTATCCAATAGGTATTCTTGTATTAATGCCTGGAAGAGTGCTATCCAACAGGTATTCTTGTATTAATGCCTGGAAGAGTGCTATCCAATAGGTATTCTTGTATTAATGTCTGGAAGAGTGCTATCCAACAGGTATTCTTGTATTAATGTCTGGAAGAGTGCTATCCAACAGGTATTCTTGTATTAATGTCTGGAAGAGTGCTATCCAACAGGTATTCTTGTATTAATGTCTGGAAGAGTGCTATCCAACAGGTATTCTTGTATTAATGTCTGGAAGAGTGCTATCCAACAGGTATTCTTGTATTAATGTCTAGAAGAGTGCTGTCCAACATGTATTCTTGTATTAATGTCTGGAAGAGTGCTATCCAACAGGTATTCTTGTATTAATGCCTGGAAGAGTGCTATCCAACAGGTATTCTTGTATTAATGTCTGGAATAGTGCTATCCAACAGGTATTCTTGTATTAATGTCTGGAAGAGTGCTATCCAACAGGTATTCTTGTATTCATGTCTGGAAGATGCCTATCTATTAGGTATTCTTGTTTTAATGTCTGGAGTGCAATCCAACAAATATTTCTGTATTAATGTCTGGAAGATACATATCCAACAGGTATTCTCATATTAATGGGTGTAAGAGGCCTAGATATTCTTGTATCAATGTCTGGAAAGATGTCTATCCATTAGGTATTCTTGTATTAATGTCTGAGAGATTCATATCCAATATATATACTTGTTTTGATGTCTGGAAGATCGATATGCAATTGGTTTTCTTGTATTAATGTCTGGAAGAGTGCTCTCCCACAAATATTCTTGTATTAATGTCTGGAAGAGTGCTGTCCAATAGGTATTCTTGTATTCATGTCTGGAAGAGCTTTACTCAGCAGGTATTCTTGTATTAATTTCTGGGAAAACTGCCTTATAATGGGAGTGATGGCCCTGTTTCCGTTTCAGAACACAATTGAAATTGGTTAATTGTGTTTCCCCTTCAGGCAATTAGTCCTTATGTGTGAGCGTGCTGTTATCGGCCGCGGGGGTGTATGTTTCTGCGCATTTGATGCTCCTGGCAGTGTTTATTCATGGGGCCGGACTTCCTGCAATATAAATATTGATCAGAAAAGTTATTTTCCAAAGGACAGTTCAATGCAATTTGACAGCTAATTCCCCATCTTTGTTGTATTTATATTATGAAGGATGATTTGTTACCACTAATTACAACCAGTTACTCAGCAGATCTTGGTTCTCGTAGACAAATAGCAAAAGTTTTCTTTTCTTGGTTTATATGGTCTGTAGAAACCGAAATTGTAAATTTCATAAATTGTTGTCATTCAGTGGAGTCCAATCTCTGTGATCCTTAAGGTTTTCTTGGCAAAGATACTGGAGTGGGTTGCCAGTTCTTTCTCCAGTGGACCACAATTCATCTGACTGCTCTGCTATGATCTGCCCATGTTGGGTGACCCTACATGGCATAGCTCACAGCTTCACTGAAACCCACAAGCCTCTTCACCACATCAAGGTAGTGATCCAGAAGGGGTGATTTCATATAAAACGTAAAAACATTAGAGGGTTAACATTTTTTGCCTAGATGTCTTCAAGTATAGTATATTTTAAATGAAAAATATATGAGCAAAAAACAAACAAAAAGATAATAAAGCAAAATCTGTAAATTATAAAATAAAGCGAGTTTGGAAGTCTTGAGTGTGTGCTGCATGGTCCATCCTGAGTGATAACGTCTTGACTTGCTGTTTTCTTGGCCTCTTACTGATAAGAATCAGTTGGTTCTTTTTCTTCTTGTCTGTACAGCCCCTGGTATTTTGGCATGTCCCCCTGGCTGGTGAATTTGAGGCAAGGCAGACCATGTGTCTGGAATTAAATGTCCGAAGTTGTCTCCAGCCCAAAACTACAAGGAACCCGAGGCATGAAATTCAAGAGAGGTTCTTGGATGGGTTTCATGGGTATTTCAAAGCTTTATATCCCTGTCCATACTAAGCCCATTAAAGCAGAGACAAATATATTCCCAAAGTACGGGAAATAGAGAATTGTGCCATGTATTGAAGCGGCTCCTTCCAAGACGTTATGCCAAGATTGCACGGGCAGCGAAAATTGTTTCAAGTGTTGTTGAAATGTGGCGAGTCCCATTTAGAGATTTGCCCCCACCCCATGTAATACTTCCATGTCCATATCCTTCTTCTCACTACACGCTACACAGATAGGTTAAAAAAGTTAGTGTTAGCTTGTTTTAGGCTTTTCTTAATGGGTTAAATGACCACTGTAGTTAGTCGCATGTTTCAAAAACAAGTGATGTTTTTCTCAAACTGGTACAACCCATAATTTTAGATAAAATCTTAAAATATAGACTTAGCATCTCAACTGAAAACAAGACGAGCACTTCAGCTAAATAGGATTAATTAGCCAGGGTGGGTAAGCTGGAGCACGCTCTGTAAGATTAGGGGGCTATAATTACAATGAGCATGCTCCAGGTTACCCAATCTGCCTAACTCGTGTTATCTCAGTTGAAATGTTTGCTTTGTTTTCAGCAGTTCTCAGAACAGTGAGAGAAGTGGGGATTGGTCCTAAGAGAGGTAAACTGTATTTTTAAATTATAATTTTTCGCTAATGTTTTGCTATTGTTTGTTCGTTCATGCAGAGTTAATTAATGGTGAGTTTAAAACATAGATTTAACATGAAAAGAGCTGACACTGGCTCATTAAATAATAAATAACTTCTGATTCATATAAAGAGAGTTGCTTATCAAATTGAGATTGTGTAATGCAGAAAATGACTATTACTGTAATGCACCATTTTTATTATTATTATTACTAGTAACTTGCCCGTCAAAATTTGATGAAATAATATTTGCTGTCAGTCACACCCCCCACCCACTTCCCCTGTGTCTCTTCCCCCCTCCTTCCCTTGTGTCCCCCCTTCCCCTGTGTCTTCCCCTCCCCTTCCCTGTGTCTTCCCCTCCCCTTCCCTGTGTCTTCCCCTCCCCTTCCCTGTGTCTTCCCCTCCCCTTCCCTGTGTCTTCCCCCCTCCTTCCCATGTGTCTCTCCCCCCTCCTTCCCCTGTGTCTCTCCCCCCTCCTTCCCCTGTGTCTCTCCCCCCTCCTTCCCCTGTGTCTCTTCCCCTTCCTCCTTCCCCTGTGTCTCTTCCCCTTCCTCCTTCCCCTGTGTCTCTTCCCCTTCCTCCTTCCCCTGTGTCTCTTCCCCTTCCTCCTTCCCCTGTGTCTCTTCCCCTTCCTCCTTCCCCTCTGTCTCTTCCCATTCCTCCTTCCCCTCTGTCTCTTCCCCCCTCCTTCCCCTGTGTCTCTTCCCCCCTCCTTCCCCTGTGTCTCTTCCCCCCTCCTTCCCCTGTGTCTCTCCCCCCCTTCCTTCCCGTGTCTCCCTCCTTTCCACGACTGCAAAAATATTTCAATGTGTGCATGTAAAATAGACTCCAATATCCACATTTTACATTCATTTTAGTGACTATATCCTTGTGTTCACAGGGACTGCTCAGCGCAGTTTGCTCTTGGTATCCAGGTTACACTTCGATTCCTCCTACATCAGCACCGCGCCGGTCTCCATAGTGAGATTCTGGGTCACGCTGAACCTTGTGAATTGATTTTTCTTGCTATACATTACATTTCAGATATTTCAGGTTTCTATTTTCTTAGACAAAGAGGACAAAATAGAGACAAGAAATGCAAAAAAAATGCAAAATATCCACTAGCAAAGTGTAAATTACAGAAGCTCTAAAGAGCTACTGAACATTAAAACAATACATGATAGAAACTAGGACATAATTAAGCAGGGAATTTGGAAATACGTTTGATGTCTCTGCTGGTCCTTGGAGGCATCCATGACACGTTAGTGTGTGAGAGGAACATTTACCTTTCAGTGACCTTAATAGGTCTGTTCTATAGGCATGATAACATTTCTGCCGTGAACTAGAAAGGGTTAATCAGCACCTTTTTTCGGAGCACATTAAGATCCTGGCAGTCTAATGAGACCTCACTTTCTGCCTGAGGATGTGTGTAACACATTTCTTTGGCACTTGTGCATCTGGAAGACATACTTCTAGGAAAGGAATGTGTTTCTGATTTGCAGTTAGCGCCATGCGAGTGTCACAATCTGTTTAGATCAACACCGACCGATCTGCAATGTGTTATAATGGATGTGACAGATCACACTTACATCATTACATTATATATGCGGTGGGGTGGATTGGTGGGTTTCAGGCCCTGCCCTCTCATTTGGTTCGCGTGTATACCCACTTTACTGTCGGATCACAAGTGCGCGGTTTCCAATGGACGTTTGACTGATCTTCACCATCAAATGGAGCTCTGGAAATCAAATAAAAAAAAATGTTTAGAATTTTTTATTTTGTCCAGACCAAAAATCACCAGCCCCTGCAAAAATCAAATGATTTTCCTTTGGTTTCACCAAAATGATAAAGCTGAAAATTATTACGGCAAAGATCATGTAATTTATGGTCCTTTCAGGGCCAGCTTTTTCTCACTATAAGCTCAAGGTATGTAAACCACAGCAATTAAAAAGTTGTAAAATGGCTCAGCCCCCATCGAAACCCTCTGTAATCATCTCCTAAGTAGCCTGAGCTAACACCTATTTACCCAAACCTATCTGTACTACTACTTCCTTCCTCAGTCCTATCCTTTGACTGGTCCTTCCAGTCCAATCAATCCTTCCTCACTCCCAAGATGGCGCCTCTGATATTCCAGTGCCATATCATAGAGTCAAGTCTTAGGTAAACGGTTAGGGTTAGTTTAAGGGTTAGGCTACCATTCTAAGCTTAGAACTTCTCTAACATATCGGCAGTGCCATTTAGAGGTTGACCGCTGCAGTGGACCGGTGCCATAACTATAACCGTATAGATCCCCTTCCTCAATCGGGCAGTCCCTACTCATCACTAGTGTCCTGGTGGTAATTGGGGTCTGAAACTGGAAAGATTCCAAGAACTCATTTTTTTATCAGGTAGGGATTGCCATTGATGAGCCTAACTGGCTCTCCTGGTCCACGAACAGTCTATGAGTAGCCGGTGGCCACAGAAATGTTATCGACGGTGTCAACTGTGAAGCACAACCCCATGATCAAAATGGCCGAGCCACCAACCTTACAGTAGCACCCACCAAACAGTAGGAGGGACCTCTGCATTGCTAGATATGATTACATGCTCTGACATCTATACTGATGCCGAATACTCCTAATATTAATAGTAAATATAGATATATCTGCCATAATGATGGGTAAAAGGATAGTTAGAGACATTCAGTTGCCACTCCTTTTTTGCTGGTTGGTTTCCACCTTCCTGTCCCTGATGCCCGATGGGGATCTGTGGGTTAGGGGTTTATAACGCTACTCGTTTCTTATCCAATCCACTCAAGCCCATCTCCTCCTGGTGTACACTGCAGGGATGACAACAGGAAGAGAGAATGATCTACTTTATATGTCTCTGGGGTGTCTCCTCCATCCTCCTCTACCATTTCTGGAGTAGGGTTGGATGATCTCTGTGCCCTTTTTTCTTAGTAAGAAGAAGGGCACAAGGGTCTGCAGCACCTTAGGGCTCTGTCGGAGCTGTCTAGGCTTCCCTCTCTTGGAGGGGACATGGTTACATTTTATTACCTTTAAATTGTGCAGTAGTCCTGGCAGGAAAAAGATGGTGCTGCGGTTTTCACATCTTTGATGTCCAGTGCCGCATAGCTTCTTTCCATCTCTGTGCAAGATGTCCGTATCCTTACCACAGAAGGGGCTGCTCTGCATAATGTACAGAGCATCATCCATGAGTTCGGAGTCCCCTTTAAAGTATATATTTCTTTGTTTTGCATTAAAGTGAATGATCTGAGTTGCCTGATATATTCCCTGAGTAAAGGAACCTAAGGAATTTATTGTGTTACATCTTTGCATAAGGAATCTCTCATAAGAATGTCAAACCGATATGCCGGTGTGCTCTGTTTGTACACCCGAAAAACATGTTTTCAGGATACCACGCCCCAAATAAGTGTTAATTTATAGAATATATAGTAATAATGTAAAATGATCTTGCCAAATCAACCTTGTCCAAAAGACCACTATCCATAAATCACAGAGACCTCTGGTGGTAGTGTAAGTGAACTCTTCTCGTAACCTTAATTTATATAGAATTCAACATTATATTAATATCGTTAAAATACTAGTGTTATAATATAATGTCATGATTATTGTGATACACCTTAATAATCAGTGCACATATATCATATCTTGAACTATAATATTAGAATTGTTCTGGGCAAGCAGAACAATATATGCCTCAACAATATCCTCTCTTATCCAAGAAACAAATTTTATTGAATAATTTGTTGTTTAGTCTTTTGGTTGTGTCCGACTCTCCGTGACCCTATGTTCCAGGCACATTTGTCAGCCACTGCTGCTCTGAGCCCTCTCATATTCATTGTTTCAATTAGCTCATCTATCCCTCTCCGCCTCTGCCATCCCTTTCTTTGTGTACCTTTACACAGTCTTCTCTATGGAATCCTGTCTTCTCATGATATGGACAAAATAATTGCGCTTCAGCCTCATGATCAAACTTTCCAGTTAACAGTTTGGCTTAATTTTTCTGATGTATTGATTGATGGACCTTCTAAGCCGTTTTCTCCAACACTACAAAACAAAGGATTTTAATTTTAAATTGCTTTTAAAGAGCATTGCAAACGGACTATATATTGTACTAGCAGTTTTGCTATACAGTAAATAATTTCTGAAATATTTAGAATTGATTTGCTGCTCCTGTATGCTCATGTACAGCTAATGTGCAACTAGGAGTACTTGATATTGGGGTGTCCGAGTCCCTTAACATAGTTCTAAGAAGCGCTCAGTAACCTAGATTCTCAATTTCCCCTTTCTTCCTGTTCTCCCTCATGAGAACTGCCATCTTGCACCGCTGTGACTGAAGGCCACGTCCACAGGGGAGGGGCTTCACTTTACAGTGACATGCTTTGTGTCTGAGCAGTATGAGACACTAGTCATGTAAAGCTCATGTGGGAGTTGCTTTAGATCACAACTGTACAAGATGGCCGTTCTCATGAGAGAGAACAGGAAGAAAGAGGAGGTGCAGACGGTGAGAAGTGCTTTTTATAAGTGACATTTTATTTATAGGTAGCGATGACGCGTTGAAAAACAACTCTAATGTGTCCAAACAATATAAATAACTTTAATGGGATATTTTATTCCGGAAATCGCGCCGCTTAAAAGTTATAAAAATTGGTGCACAATATAGAATAAATAAATACTATATGATATAAGAATGAGGATAGATCAGTATCATCACCAATATAGAGATCTGGTCATGAGAGGTACCCTAAATAAAGGGTTAACGTATTCAAAAATAATAGATGAATGAAGTATTGAATCCTCATATATCAGAATAAACTGATATACCTGAAAAAGTCAGGATATACTGATAATCATCGGATTATTCTATATAGAAAGCACTATAAAGAAAAAACTAATGTTGAAAACAAAATATAGAGTAAAACAGAAATCATAAATAAACTGGAGGTATCAATATATATGTAAATATCAATATCAAAGATATTAGGGACACTGTGACTTTAAAAGGTAATGAATGATAATAGAAGCTGCAGATAACATATAACAGTATAACAATATAGTGTATTGGCAAAACGTTGCCACACTTAGTATACTTGCGGTTCAGTTGCTATGCTTCATGTGTAACAACATGACTTGTCCCATCAATTCACTATGTTAGATTGGTCCTCCAGTGGTCTCTGTCCTCTATGACTACTGATAAAAGTGCGTACGGGCCGTTTCGTCCATCCTCGTGGACTTTCTATAAGGCTGACGGCAACATAAGTTTTTTCTTTATAGTGCTTTCTATATAGAATAATCCGATGATTATCAGTATCTTCTGACTTTTTCAGGTATATCAGTTTATTCTGATATATGAGGATTCAATACTTCATACATCTATTATTTTTGAATACGTTAACCCTTTATTTAGGGTACCTCTCATGACCAGATCTCTATATTGGTGATGATACTGATCTATCCTCATTCTTATATCATATAGTATTTATTTATTCTATATTGTGCACCAGTTTTTATAACTTTTAAGCAGCGCTATTTCCGGATTAAAATATCCCATTAAAGTTATTTATATTGTTTAGATAATAGTGGTGTCAAGCACCAAGGGTATAATAAGATACAGATCATACCTTTTTCTTCTATCTAATATGTCCATTTTTATTTCTTCATTCCATAGCAACATTCCCAATCTCTGATAATGGAAGCCATCGTGTCCCAGGTGCTTTTCATCACAGATTTATAGCTAAATACTTTTAAAATGAATAGAGATCACAAACAAAGCAATAACCTTCATACCAGACCTTGATTGTCAGATTATAAGTGTAAGGTGGTTACTAAACCTTAGCAAAATGTTCTAATAATTGTATATTTTTAAAAGCAAACAACTGTGCGTGTTATGGTGACGCCGCTGTATCACGGACAAGGATATTCGCCCTTTGAGGTGCTCTTCTCACCATATCTTTTATGCAATCATGTAAGACCTTTGTGGATCTGTATTCAACCCTTTGAAATAAAAGATAATTCATGTCCTTGTGTGTCAAAAAAACACTTTGTGCTGTAGGTTGTGATTTTAAAGCTGTGTGTGGCTTAAAGGGCCCTCTGGTCCTGTATTGAAGATATACTCCTTGGAAGAACTGCACTTAAAAACAGTTTATATGCAGTTATGTTGCAGAATTTGCCATTTTGGTTTCTTTTGATTAATTTCATGAGAGGGGAAGCTTTTGTCTGCACAATAGGAATGTGTCATCTAAAATTGGCAGTGTTTTCATTACAAGTAACTGGAAGCTCATTTATTCACACGGACAACCCCCCGTGAAAGTAACAGAATAAGCTAAGAATAGCATGGGGTGTAGGGAGAAAGAAGAGAGAGTAAAAAAACGGATAAAAAGACAGACAGAAAGTTTTAAAGACGAACATAGGGAAGAGGGGAGACGTAGGGAGGAGGAGAAGTAAGACTGCTAAATGTATTCCATTTAATGACCAAATAAAACCATCTACATTATATACATGTGCAGAATAATTAATCACAATGGATGATCAGAACATGATGATGTAATATATTTATATAATGTGATCATATCCAGTCTTAAGGGGCTTTTATCTATAAAGTGTCATTTGGTTAGTCTTTCTTGATAACTTCGCCCTCCATTCCACTTTTGTTGCCCTTCTCTGTACCTTTTCAAGCTCTAAAATTTAAATTTTTTAAGTGATACCCAGAATTGTATTTCAAATTAAATTTTGATAATGATAGATTACTGGGCCTGCCCACTAGTGTGCACGTGTATCAGAGATATATAAAATCTTTGGGGTTTAATAGCCTCTTTATTATTATACTCATGACACCTTGTATATACAGTAAACTCCCTGTTATCCGTCACCTATGGGGATTGCCTATTGCCGGATAAGGGTAGCTGCCGGTTGCTTGAGAGTCGCTATTTTAAAAGTCCAGACTACCCCTAACCCCCCTAAAAACCCTTAAACTATCTATACAACAGCTACTGCTAACTAATATGAGTCATTTAAAGCTAAAAAAAAAAAAAGAGAAAAAAGTTGATTTAAAAAAAAATTGGATGCCAGTTGTGCCAGACAAAGCCGATTAAGTGAGAGTTTTATCAAACGGGGAATTGATGCCGGTTGTTTGAGAGTCCGGTTAGTTGAGTGCCAGATAATCAGGAGTTTACTTTATTAGTGAGTCGAGAACCCACCAGTTTCTATGATAAAGAAATCTCACGAAGGTGAAAAATAGAAATACACGGTCTCACCAACTAGAGAGAAAGCTAATATGTTACTGTACATATTTCATTATCAAAGGGCAAGTTCATCTAATTTTACGTTTTTCATACTGTATTTGTTTTTTACCTTTTGGTTTGTTTTGTTTTTTTACCTTTATTTGCTCATTCATTCGATCTCTCCTTGTTGCTTTCTAGCTCCCGCTGACCGTTCTATTATACCCGTGTGGTCAGTTGCCACCTGGTTCTCTTCTGCCGAGATGTCCAGTGAAGCTTACAGAAATAGCTTGCGTTAGCTGTTGTTATTGACCCGCGGCGCTGGTCCTGCTATTCAGTGTAGATCTGCACAGGGGTCTTACAGACAAAGTTGAATAAATCTTTGTGACTGCGCCACAACTACAATGTAAAGCACAGAATGATGGGACATTGCTGGTCACGAGTCCAAGCTGAATGGAGATCAATAAACACCTGAATAGTTTGGATAGCATTAAAGGGTCACGGTAGATTAGGAAAAATTTCACATCAAGCCATTGGATAAAAGCATTTTCAGACAAAATCCTCACCGTAGCAGGCTTTGCTAGTGCATGGAGGCTGTCATGATAGACATATTTATTTTAAAGGTGTATAGGGGGGTTTACAGGATAAAATCTTGAAATGCTGCCAAATCCAAAAATCTTCTTTCTCCTTCGTCCTTCCATTCCGTAGTAGATAGAAAACACACCCACTCTAACTACAAGTCAGAAGGAAGTGTGGACTCTGCAAACCTTTAGTGGTAATGTGGGAAAATGTATTTACGCACTCAGCCACAGGCGCTCATTCGCGAGGCGAGCAGTGAAGGCAATGAAACACGCGGGACTTAGCCACCAAACACTTAGTAAACTCGGGATCGCCTTAGGCTGCAAGCAGTTGACCAACGTAGGACTTAGAAAAAAAAATTACGAGACACTGGACTTTGAAAAAAAAAAATATGAGATAGGAAAAATACGAGGTTAACGGCCGAACCGCGCAAAGTAAAAACAAATAAAATCACACAACATACAAAAATAAATACAACAAAAACATCACACACAACATGGGGGAACAGCCAGGACGTCCGGGAATGAGGTGAAACGAGAATTTAAGTCGATTTGCCTGAGTTTCGGCACTCAAATCGGCTAAGCGAGAAAAAAAATGGGAGCCAAACAAAATGAAAACAATTATACATGATCCCGGACCGCGCAAAGCACTGCCAACCGCGCAGCACTTTCACACGGGAACATACAAGGTACAAAATACACTATTACACAGGGGGGGGGAAAATACGAGATCCGAAAAATACGAAATTATCGGCCAAACCGCAAAAACCAAAAGAACACCCCAAAAAAAAAAAAAAATACAACAAAAACATCACACACAGCATATTATTAATTTATTAAGTAACTAATTAATTATTACTTAACAAAATATAGATAAATATATATCTGTCTTTGTGATGACTGCCGAAGGTGCTTAGAGGAGCAAAAGTACACAAGAGGAGAGGCTCGCAATGAGCGCCAAAAGTCCTCTGAGTACAAAAAGCTTTACATTGTGTGGCAAACAGCATTGCCATGGCTTCAAATTGTATTGCCCCGTCATTTTTAAAGGGCAAGTCGCTAGTTACAAATAAAGGATAATAAATAAAAGCAGACAAATTCCAGAGTAGGTTCAACCCATTGTTTTCAATCATTACTTGGATGGGTGGGCTGTACATTAGCTATAAACACAGATCCGAACACTCATTGACAAAAAGTTGTGCCCAGGTAAGATCACATTTGTAGGTTGACTAGTCTCTCAAACTGCTTGGGGGTATATATAGAGACAGACAGACTGACTTTCCATGTGGTGCCGACTTCAACCTTGAGCAAAATTGTGCCAGGTGATGTGTTTCTTTAATTCTCGCCTGCTTTTGAGCCAATATATTCAGTGGGGTCCCTCAACCTTGTGTGACTGAACAGCCAAAGCTATTTGTGTTAGATTTGTCAGGGTTGGACACACCTCAAGCCAATAGAAGTTGTAACGGTACCCCCACACATATAAGGGGTTGCCAAGGCCATTTTAGTTGATCTGCCCGTCCAGTGATATAGGGACAGCTACTGCAGGACACCCATTCCCCCAAACTGGATCCAAGGGGAAAATGCTCCAAGCTCGCCTGACAAATCTTTATAATGACCCTGGATGTATTTATATAAGGTAATCATATCTCCTCTTAGACGCCTTTTTTCTAGAGAAAATAAGTTTAATTTGGTTAGTCTTTCTTCATAACTTAGCCCCTCCATTCCCCTTATTAGTTTTGTTGCCCTTCTCTGTACCTTTTCCAGCTCTAAAATGTCCTTTTTATGAGTGGTGCCCAAAATTGTACTCCATATTCCAAATGAGGGCGTACTAGAGATTTGTTTAGTGGTAGAATTATATTTGCTTCCCTTGCTTCTATACCCTTCTTAATACATGCTAATATTTTATTTGCCTTTGCAGCTGCTGCTTGGCTTTGAGCACTGTTACCTAGGTGGTTGTCCACAAGCACTCCCAAATCCCTTTCAATATCTGATACACCTAGATTTGCTCCATTAAGATTATACATTGCATGGCTATTTTTCCTTCCCCGATGCATAACCTTACATTTATTCGTATTAAATCTCATCTGCCATTTAGATGCCCATTCCTCAATTTTATGTAAATCCCCTTGGAGGGAAAGCACATCATTATCTGATTTAATTACCTTGCACAACTTTGTGTCATCAGCAAAAATGGGGACCCCACACTCCAATCCTACCTCTAAGTCATTAATAAATATGTTAAAAAGGAGAGGACCTAATACTGAACCCTGAGGAACCCCACTTACCGTTAGAGACGGTTGAATCAATGGAGTTAGAGGTGGTCAGGTAAATAGAGGAGTGAAACAGGCATGTAGGTCCATGGTTAGAGATGGACAAGTCATGGAAAAATAATTTTTGAAGTTTTATTTTTTGGGGTGTATAGAACACTTTCATCTTGTCTGACTTGAATACATCCTGATATCTTCACGCCTGAGGGCAATTTTTATCTATTAAACAATGTAGGGAAGAGAGTGGGGAATTTGGTAAACCATTGGACCATTTGACAATTTAACACCCCCCCCCCCTTCCCTTTCACATTTCTGTAGAGCAGTGCTTGCATTTCCTGATGCAAGCAGCCTGATTCTGGTCCTGGGGGGGTTCAGATGCTGCTTCATTTGATTGTATTCTCAGTGTTTAGATTCTCAGAGCATCACCCTCCTCTGTTTTCATGGCCCCCATTCAGACACCCACAGAAAAGACAAAATGTTCTAAAGGCAAATAATCTTCATTCTCGTTACTAGTATAAAGAACCTAATTACATTGTACACATTTCTGAGAACTGCGTGTGATTGTTCATTTGAATATCGCAGGTGCTGAATAATGAAATATCAAGACAATTAATATTTGTACAGAAAGTAATTAGCGGTTCGTCTTTCATTGTGGAGGAAAGAGCTTTGAGTTTTAGGAAAATATTTTCAAGACCCAAATTGTGACAAATACCCCCACTAAATCCTTTTGAAGTCCGCGAGTTACTAATTTATTTTTACTTTGACTGAATTATAATATTAACTATATTTTGTCTTCTTTTAAATGATTAGCTGTCACTTAAAGGCATATGTGCGGTTCCTGGATGTTACTAGGTATATAATATCCCAGTGTATCTATTTACTTTTATGTACTTCATTTTATCAAGAAGTGCTTATAAACTGTGTTCTTACTACCTACAATGAAACAAATAGTCCCTGTATGGGTCTGCCCACTTCAGCATATATAGACTCTGTAGGGTGGATGTGCAGTGTAGCGCCCCATCCTATCAGGGACCACGTCTGCAGAGATGGTGACACATAGGCTAGGACACTTGCCATCCAACCCTACATACTCTGCAGGGGGCAGACCCATACAGAAACTATTTGTTTGATTTTAGCCAGTAAAAACAGAGATTATAAGTACTCTTTTATGCACATAAAAGTGCATAGATATATTCTATGCCTAGTAAAATCCAAGAACCTTCCATATCCCTTTAATTCCTATTTTTGTTGCATGCCATTCTATTATTTTTTCCATATATTTATGCCAATATCTGCATCCAAATTGGCAGAGGGTATATCCCGGAGGTATAGTGGTTAAAAAACACTGAAAAGTGTTGCAATAATTTATGTGTAAAATAACAATCAAATATTTCTTTTTCTATCATAAGTCTCTTCTAATCTTAAATTCCGCCTTAAGCTTAGACCTTGGTGTTGCTTTTATGTGTACCCGCTCTAGCGGCGCAGTGCGCAGAGCGCGTCCTTGTACATAAATGAGCTTTGCTTAGCCCTAATTAAGATACTGTCAGTTGTAGCTGCCATATTCTAATTATGCAAATAGAAGATTCCTCTCTGCAGTCTCCTCTCACCTTAAGAAGTAGATACTAGAAACTAAAATGGTAGATCCTACAGCAGCATAAGATAGAACATGGTCTCTTTCTATGCTCAAAGCCAAATTATAGAATAATAATAATGCTGGTGTTACTGTCAAATAGTCCCTGTATGGTCTGCCCTCTGCATCTCATGAATACACTGACTCTCTACTTGGTGTGCTGTGTCATACCAACCAATCAGAGACCATCTATTAGCAGCATTTTAGTCTAGGACAGTACTTCACATCCAAAGAGTCTGTGTATGCTGCAATGGGCAGACCCATACAGGGACTATTTGATTGTGTGTATTCAAAACAGATCTTACAAGTACTTTTTAATGAAGTAAAGTACATAAAAGTAAATAGATGCACAGGTATATTATAAATAGGTATATTGTATACCTAGTACTAGAAACCTTCCATATCCCTTTAAGGATATCCATATTATTCTGACATTCTGCGTACAAGGGGCTCCTGTATGATTTTTCGTTTATGTTCTTTTTTCTAGGACTTGCTGAAACATACGCCGGAGGATCATCCAGATTATCCTTGCCTGTTAGATGCCCAGAGAAATGTCAAGCAGTTGGCAGAAAGAATAAACAAGGGAATGAGGAGCGCGGAGGAGGCCGAGAGAGACTCAAGGATCCTGCAGGAAATAGAGTCCCACATTGAGGGCATGGAGGATGTAGGTGCCTCTTCCATTTCATACATTGCACTGGATGGGAAATTAATTCCGTCTTGTGGATGGAGTTAGAATTTGTCCTTCTTTTTTTTTTTTCTGTAGCTCCAGATTCCTTTCCGGAGATTTGTGCGTCAAGAGATGGTGGTGGAAGCGGTAAGATTGGAATACATTATTACTTCAATTTTAATACTTTTTTTAGTTGTGTTTTTCCAGCCTGTATTCAGTGGAACCATTTTGGCTGACTTGGTGTTCCACAAGAGTATTAACCCAAACCATTGCCAGTCTCTGTGGTGTCCTTGAAATTACCTATTATTGGTTCTTGAGTAAAACCTGGGCTTTTCTCAATACTTTTTAAGTCCATATAGGGTTCCAGAGTGAATTTAAAAAAGACTGTCTTCGAGAACGACAGAACATCCAATATAGACATGAGATCAAATAAATGTTCACCCTCATACCTACTCCTCTTTTTACAAAAATAGGGAAAAAGCACACTGTTGTGAGACTAGCTGATACCCATATATACAATCGCATTACTGACATAGTAGAAGCCACAGAGCAAAACGTGTGTCAGGCGTTCAGATGCACTAATGTCACCTTTTTTCTATCGCATTATACTTTTATGCTTTGTTTTATTTTTTAGAATTTTTTATTTTGAATAATAAAAGTCTGGTATCTACTTTCCAGACATAAAAGCAGTGCCAATAATGTGATTGTGTCTATATAGGTATTAACTAGTCTAAAAAATGTGTATTTTTTTTCTATTTTTGGTAACACCACCTTTAACACAGCATAATTTTCAATAATTATTATCCCTCTTTAGTCATTACAAAATGTTGTGGAATTATTTAAATTCAACTCTCCCTACTAATCAGAACTAATATTTTTGTGACTATTATGGACTGGTTCACATTCTGGTCGGGCCAGCTCAGGCCCCAAGACCTTGTATCGAGGGTGTGTGTCTGGGAAATAATTTGTCTCTCTACCTTGTTCTCACTCAGAAGACAGTTGGCGGTAAGAAGGAGCGCTCTTTATTCCTGTTTACTGACCTGCTGATCTGCACCACCCTGAAACGGAAGTCAGGATCCCTGCGCCGCAGCTCAATGAGTCTGTGAGTATACCAAGGCAAAATCAAGGGTACAAAGTGTCATTTCAAGGTTGCTTCTGGAATAGTTCATTTGTAAATTGCATTGTGATGTAACTGTGTGATGTCACAGTGGGTGGGATGATGCACTTGCCTGAAGAACACCGCCTGCTGGTGACATCCTATACCAACATGCAGGGCTGAATTTATATATATAAAGAGACATGGTTGGCCTGTGTCTGTTTGCACCCTTAGCAAGTGACTAGGGCACCAGGCTTTGGAAGGCAGTGAATTCATTTTAAAAAATTCTAAATTGTTTTCTTAATATTAATTTAATCCATATTAATTAAAAAATAATATTTTGAAAATAACAGTGTTTTAATCAGCTGCTTTTTTTTTTTTTTTATTCTGCACCTATTCCAAATCGGGCAATTAAAAAAGACTAGGACGTGCAGTTTTCCTATTATATATTTTTCCATTTCAAAGAAAAAAAAATGTATAAGAAAAGCTCAAATGCGATATAGTATCATGTGTACAAAGTATAAGAATTGAGAGTTTTCAGGTATTATTTATGATCTCTCTTGGAATACCTAACACTTCTTGGCAAAAAAAAATTGTCCCAAAAAATTTAAAACAAACAAGCCATTGCAATGTTTTCCCCTTAGAAAGGTTTTTTCCTTCCTTTTATGAGTTGAGCTGTCTCGCTTTGTAAAAACCAGTATCAATTCTCCATCATAGCTGGATCCCATCTTGCTTGGTACCTCAATGGCCCTGATGTCCTGGTGACATCTTCAGATACTCCCTACATCCCAAGGTTTCGTAGTTCTCCAAGAGTTCCTAATGGTTACATGGTTATAATCGGTGGTCCAACAAATATACCCACAAATACATGAATCCAACACCATGTTTATCTATAGCCTTCACAATCTTCTTTGTGAGTCTTCGGTTGATATGCAATGGAATATTGAATCAAAAATGAGAAATATCATTAAAACTTTGACTCAATAGACTATTTTATGGCCAGATTTTGAATTGTTTTTTCAAAACGAACACATAGATGATAATAAACCTTGCAAACTAGTGTTATGGTCTTTTATAAAACCGTTCCTTATTGTCATGTCACATTATAATTGGTCTTACTAATATCAATTTAGCAAATGTGCTCATTAAGCCCACCTTCCCCACTGAAAACTTCTATAAACAGTAAAAAGAATATCAAATTTTCACTTGATTTTGACTGATCTACATGATGGTGCCGAGCGCAATCCATGAGTTCAGAGTCACTACATATTATGTAGGTGGCCATATATTGGTTCTTACCTTCTGAGATAAATTTCTGTTTTCACATAAGAGCTGTAACCTGTGCTTTTCTCCAAAGGTAATTACCATATAATGTTCTCTCCCCATGTTTCTGAGATATTGCAAGGCTGCAGTTACTTAACAATTAATTCCTCTCCCTATTTAAATTAATCCTCTCTGGCACCGTGAGGAGGTGTAATTACCAGGTTTGTAATTTGTCAGAATTAGCCGACAGCAGCAGCTCTTTGTCTCGCCCCAAGTGGAGTCACCGAAACCGAGATTGTTCAATGTTCTTCAGGGAGAGGACAGGGCAGGAATGTCTCTGGTTACTATGGGAAAATGAGAGCCTTTCCTAACTGGAAAATTCTAATAAGGAAGAGAGTGTTAAGCCTATTATAGGTCCATTCCTAAAACATGATCCAAAAGGGGCAGATCAAGCAGAAGTGATTTAAAAAAGGATGATGGCCTAATTACTTCCATTTTGTACCAGTAGGTAAAGGGTGCTAATAAATCTGCTTTGTGGCCTTGTGACACCTAGACCAATGTGCCTCCATAGCCAGTCCTAGATCTGGAGTTTGTCTCTTAAGATATTATTTACCATTCCTAAGGGACAAAGATGGATGAGTCTAGCACTTTAACTGTGACTTATGGTAGAGGTATGTTTATAGATGCATTATTAATAAATGTAATCTACCCAAAAAGGGCAAAACTACATGAACTTTTAATGTGTTACATGTGGTGTCACCTTGTTAAAATGTTCTGGATCTCAAAGGTGAGCAATTCAAGGTAACCCATTAGCCTCAGATCAAAAACATTGGGAGACTACAAAGAAAGTTCTGGTACCTTAGTGGAAATGAGGCTTTAGGGCGAGAGTACTTATAGGTTGAGTTAAGGGATCCTGTTGGTGAGAGTTTTGAGAGGTGAAGGGTAATGAGAATTCTGGGGATCATCTGGTTTCTGACAGTGGAGGTGAGGAATCTGGTTTCTGACAGTGGAGGTGAGGGATCTGGGGATCATCTGGATTCTGACAGTGGAGGTGAGGGATCTAGGGATCATCTGGATTCTGACAGTGGAGGTGAGGGATCTAGGGATCATCTGGTTTCTGACAGTAGAGGTGAGGAATCTGGTTTCTGACAGTGGAGGTGAGGGATCTGGGGATCATCTGGATTCTGACAGTGGAGGTGAGGGATCTAGGGATCATCTGGTTTCTGACAGTGGAGGTGAGGGATCTAGGGATCATCTGGATTCTGACAGTGGAGGTGAGGGATCTAGGGATCATCTGGATTCTGACAGTGGAGGTGAGGGATCTAGGGATCATCTGGATTCTGACAGTGGAGGTGAGGGATCTAGGGATCATCTGGATTCTGACAGTGGAGGTGAGGAATCTGGGAAACTAAGAAATTTTCTATAATACATTTAGTAGAGTGTGATTTGAAAATTAGTATTCAATAGGTTAAAATGTTCATTTAACCCTATGGAAAACAGCAACAATGTCGGGAACTTATTCTGCTGAAGTCTGATTTGGGAGTGTCAGGTGCAGCCAAGGAAGTGGATCATTTTTCCAGATTGCTCAGTAACCATACACTCGAAAATCTTAATCGCATGGAGGTTATGGCAGCTATTAAAAGCATGTTTGATTAACCTTTGTAGCACTAGTTTTTCTTCATGCAACAAACATTTTTGTAACAATTAAAACCTGGTCTGTTGGGAAACGACCTGGTCTGTTGGGAAACGTGTATGTCCCTTTAAGAAAGGCTTTAAATAACCATTGTGGCCAAGCCAAGGAGGAAATGTGTGTGTTCTCCATCTTGTACTCATAGTTTTCATGTTTCATTCCTTCAGATACACAGCAGCGAGCGTCATTGACATCGCCAGCAAGTACAAACTGCTGTGGAAGCTGCCATTGGAAGATGTGGATATTGTGAAAGGTTTGTCCTGACTGTCTCTCCTCTGTTAGTCTGTCTGTCTCTTTCTTTGTTTCTCTCAATCTCATTCTCGTGCCTCTTTGTACCTCTATATCTACCTCTTTGCCAGTGTCTCTTTCTCTCTGTTTCTCTTATTTGGGGGTCTTGTTCAACCAAAGCAGCTCAGAGGGTAGAGAGAAAGCCCCTAAAATCCAAAGTCTCACAACTGAGAAAAATATATAAGTTTTATTAATTTTACTAGGTATATAATATACCTATGTATCTGTGTAGTTTGTTATAAAGAAGTGCTTTTAAATTCTGTTTTTACTAACTAAAATAAAACAAATAGTCCCTGTATGGGTCTGCCCACTGCAGCGTGTGCAGACACAGACTCTAATAAACTGCTTTCTTGTATTGTATTGTACTTTTCAAAATCTTGAAAAATAAAAAGTTTAAGAAACATTATGAGAGGCAAATTGGTCTTTAATTTTTAAATATCATTACTCTGATTTTCATTGAGTGAGAAAAGCTTAATTTACAGAGACCATTGAGTCCTGTTCATTGACCTGAATAGATACATGCCTTGATATGTAGAAGGATTGGTTTTGTGTTCTTGGGGGGTATGTGGTGCCATGGGGTGTATTGGCATGCTTGTACCCTGCCAATCCTCTATTATGCTGCTCTAGTCCATGTTTTAATGTCATTACACAGGAACCTCACAGGCTTCAAACCGAGACAGCATTCAGAAGGCTATCTGTCGGCTGGATGAAGACTTGAGCACCATGGGACAGATCAGCAAGCTGTCTGAGACCCTCAGCTTCCCACACCAGGTGAGGACAAGAGGCTGATAGCAATCAAAACCCTGTATATAATCACCCTATTTAATTAAGCTTCAAGAAACTGGCACAGCTAATGTGGAGGTCCAAATATACACAAATATCCCTTTAAGCAGTTATGTGAACTTAAAGGGGAATTTATAATTCATACAAATGTTTATTTAATTCATTTTGTCCTTCATATAAAATGTACAATTCACTTGCTTCTAAATAACTATCAGGCTAACAGACTGTCAGCTCCTGGAACCGCCCATTCTTCCTGTTTACTTTACTACATGTTGCCATCCTCCACGTCTGTGACATGGCATTGCTAGGCTAAAACCACACCTACAGGGAGAGGGTCCAAGCTCCTTATTGTCTCATAATGCCTGCTATAAGCTGCAAAGAGAAGATGGACTGTGAGGGAAAACTAGATATATACAAATGCTCCTTTTTTACATTCTATAATTGCAACGTATTATTACTATAAATAATTAAATTAAACTATTAGAAGGAGTTATAGAATGGAGCGATAACCATTCTTGTTGCTCAGTGTAAACTCTTCTATTAACTCCTAATATTGCTACACATTAGCCATTGGTACACGTCCTCCTTTTTAATAATCATTATATTTAATAGAAAGTGAAGGAAAAAAAAGAATTTACACATCAAAGGACTACCCTGTTTAAGTTTTTGTTTTGTTGCTTCTAATAGCATGGCACACTGTGAATCCCCTTGGCATTTGCTTAGTCTTAGCACCCACAATCCAGCTGTTCTAGGTCAAAGATGTTAAGGAGCACAAAAAGAAGCATAAAGGAAGGACCTGCTAGGTTCCAGAAACTGTTATTGTTAGTCTGGTTGCTAAGTTAAGTGTGTGCTTATATATATATATATATATATATATATATATATATATATATATATATATATATATATATATATATATACAGGGAGTGCAGAATTATTAGGCAAATGAGTATTTTGACCACATCATCCTCTTTATGCATGTTGTCTTACTCCAAGCTGTATAGGCTCGAAAGCCTACTACCAATTAAGCATATTAGGTGATGTGCATCTCTGTAATGAGAAGGGGTGTGGTCTAATGACATCAACACACTATATCAGGTGTGCATAATTATTAGGCAACTTCCTTTCCTTTGGCAAAATGGGTCAAAAGAAGGACTTGACAGGCTCAGAAAAGTAAAAAATAGTGAGATACCTTGCAGAGGGTTGCAGCACTCTTAAAATTGCAAAGCTTCTGAAGCGTGATCATCGAACAATCAAGCGTTTCATTCAAAATAGTCAACAGGGTCGCAAGAAGCGTGTGGAAAAACCAAGGCGCAAAATAACTGCCCATGAACTGAGAAAAGTCAAGCGTGCAGCTGCCACGATGCCACTTGCCACCAGTTTGGCCATATTTCAGAGCTGCAACATCACTGGAGTGCCCAAAAGCACAAGGTGTGCAATACTCAGAGACATGGCCAAGGTAAGAAAGGCTGAAAGACGACCACCACTGAACAAGACACACAAGCTGAAACGTCAAGACTGGGCCAAGAAATATCTCAAGACTAATTTTTCTAAGGTTTTATGGACTGATGAAATGAGAGTGAGTCTTGATGGGCCAGATGGATGGGCCCGTGGCTGGATTGGTAAAGGGCAGAGAGCTCCAGTCCGACTCAGACGCCAGCAAGGTGGAGGTGGAGTACTGGTTTGGGCTGGTATCATCAAAGATGAGCTTGTGGGGCCTTTTTGTGTTGAGGATGGAATCAAGCTCAACTCCCAGTCCTACTGCCAGTTCCTCGAAGACACCTTCTTCAAGCAGTGGTACAGGAAGAAGTCTGCATCCTTCAAGAAAAACATGATTTTCATGCAGGACAATGCTCCATCACACGCGTCCAAGTACTCCACAGCGTGGCTGGCAAGAAAGGGTATAAAAGAAGACAATCTAATGACATGGCCTCCTTGTTCACCTGATCTGAACCCCATTGAGAACCTGTGGTCCATCATCAAATGTGAGATTTACAAGGAGGGAAAACAGTACACCTCTCTGAACAGTGTCTGGGAGGCTGTGGTTGCTGCTGCATGCAATGTTGATGGTGAACAGATCAAAACACTGACAGAATCCATGGATGGCAGGCTTTTGAGTGTCCTTGCAAAGAAAGGTGGCTTTATTTTTCACTGATTTGTTTTTGTTTTGTTTTTGAATGTCAGAAATGTATATTTGTGAATGTTGAGATGTTATATTGGTTTCACTGGTAAAAATAAATAATTGAAATGGGTATATATTTGTTTTTTGTTAAGTTGCCTAATAATTATGCACAGTAATAGTCACCTGCACACACAGATATCCCCCTAAAATAGCTAAAACTAAAAACAAACTAAAAACTACTTCCAAAAATATTCAGCTTTGATATTAATGAGTTTTTGGGGTTCATTGAGAACATGGTTGTTGTTCAATAATAAAATTAATCCTCAAAAATACAACTTGCCTAATAATTCTGCACTCCCTGTACATATATATACACACATACATACAAACACACATATATATATATATATATATATATATATATATATATATATATACATATATATATATATATATACATATATATATATATATATACATATATATATATATATATATACTAGCGAATTGCCCGTCAAAAAATTACGGCAATGGAATTGTAAGGTAGCTAATGGTGTTTTCTGTGTACTACTGAAATATATAATACAATTAATAAATGAATATACTTTACCTATTTTGAAGCATTGTGTTGAAGAGCTGGCAATCTGTTTTCATGTTGCTGCAGCATTAGTGGTGTGGAGCTGCTGTGTAAGCGTGGTGAATGTGTGCAGTGTAATAGTGTGCGTGCGCGAGACCAAACCGTTAGCGTAGTTGGGTACTTCCGCATTAGTGTAAAATGGCGGGTAATGTGTGGTATGCGTCTAAGAGGAATATCCGTAGGTCGTTTGTGGTGTTTTGCGAGTTTCTTGTGGTGTTTTCCGTGGTTATAGTGCTGTAGCCTCGTTTTCATTTTGTTCGGCGGCCATTTTTTCTCTCGCTTAGCGATTTTTTTTTTTTTAGTGTCTAAACACTTTTATTTGGAGTTAACTGAAGCTGTAAGTTGCTTTTTTGAGGTCCTGGATGCTCCCTCTTGCTGTAGGTAAGCTTTTTATGTATGTGCTGTGTGTATTTATTGTGTTTTGATTTTTTTCCTGTTCGCGAGGTACGGACGATTTTTGCGAGGTCGTAATGAGTGTTAACGTGTTTCGTATGTTATTCGCGGTGCGCGGTAAAGTTTGCGAGGGTCGCAGTTGGTGTGTCGTGTTGTTTGCGTTACAACGTTAAATTTGCGAGGGTCGCAGTTGCTGGCAAGGAGCGCCTTTGGCGCTCCTTGCCAGTAACCGAGGCCCTCGCTTTGCGAGGGCCGCGGGCTCGCTACCCGAGCACGCAAGCGTGAGCAACGACTCGCATGCTCACATCTATATATGTGATACATATACACACATATATATATATATATATATATATATATATATATATATATATATATATATATATACACATATATATATATATATATATATATATATATACATCCTCTGTTTTAGCACAACTATTCCAACTGCCTCTCAAACATATCCTCCTGGATGTCTGCCTATCAACTCAAACTTAACATGTCCAAGACTGAGCTCCTAATCTTCCCATCCTCTACCACAGCTTCCACTCCGCATATGTCTCTCACCGTTTACAATGCCGCCATCACTTCCACCTAACAGGCCCGTTTTCTTGGATTTCTTTTGGACCCTGCCCTCTCCTTCACTCCTCACATGCAATCATTAACTAAATCTTGTCTCTTCCGTTTAAAAAAATCTCCAAAATACTCCACTCTCTCATCATATCTCACCTCAACTACTGCAACTCTCAGCTTGCTGGCCTCCCCATCACCTTTCTGTCTCCAATCCATAATGACCCCTCCACTAGACTCATCTATCAACGCTCTGTCAGTCACTCCACTGGCTTCCCATAGCCTCCAGAATAAAATTTAAAATCATGAGCCTATCGTATAAAGCCCTCAAGAATAAAACTTCCCTAAAAACACATCTATTTAAAAAAAGTCATCACCTTCAACTTTAATATGCACAAAACCTCTATCGTCCTCCTGTATCACACCCAAATCCTTTAGACTCTAAGTCTGTGAGCTGTCAATCTTGCAAGGTGCTTTGGGAAATCTGTATGTAGGTTAGATTCTAAGCTCAAAGACGGGGCCCTCCATTCTTTGCAACATATTCATTTTGTTTTGCCTTAATCACAACGCATGTATAGCGCTACGGAATATGCTGGAGCGTTACAAACAAACGATGATGATTGTAATAATAATAAATAGATATCCATATCTCTATTTACTGAATGATTTCTTTATGTTTGACCTCCTATATAGGGTGATACACACTAGTTGTTACAAACATTGTCTGGTCTTGGTATTTTATTGTTCCACTGTCATTAATAAAGAATTGACTTCCCTTTTTTAGAATTATTTAAAACCTCACAAGACCTGTGTCTTCTTAAATGCCCTCATCAGTCTTTTATACAATGATCCTATTACTTGGACTGGTATAAACTTGTGAGAGTACTGGCCTTCTGAGCGTGACTTGACCCCAGCTTGTATTTTCACCCTAAGACACAAACAAAAGTGTAGTATTTTCTGGAAGTCCATGACGTCTGTCCTGCTACGTGGTTTAATTATAAGAATGTTTATTTATAAATGCAGAGATTACAGCTTCTCATACAGGGTCAATGTTTTTAGACTTAATTGGAATGATCCTGCTTTGACTGGATGCTGATCCTGTCTAGACCTAATAACATGCTCCTCATATGGTCCAGAGAGTTAGTAAACGGCTGTGAATATCATCTTATATAGCCAATTTATGAATACTGGAATATGGCACAATCCACCCTGAAATGATCCATTGGCCTGATCAATTGACCCTACCAGAAAGCCAAAGGAGATTTGTTGCTCTTTATCTGCCCGACCCTGACCTTCTATGAAGTGGGAAGATGGCGGTCTTAGTTCAAAATAACTTTCCCATTAAAATGAAGTAACATTGTTTTAGGAACATGAATTTACAACTCAAAGTTATTAATAAAATGTCTTATAAAAATAGATTTTGTGTTTTACTAAATTTTGACTGTCCTTCAGCTCAACAGATCCTCCCACTAAACTGTTATTTGTATCAAGTTCCCCATTATTGATAAATAGTTCCTTGATTAATGGCTTCATTTTCCATATGGCTACTGAGGTGTCCGTTTAAACAGCCACAGAAGTCACATGCCAAGGGAAGCCATGAATCCCCTATGAAGTAATCACTGTGGTTGGAGAATCCACTGAGCTGAGTGACAACCAAAATGTAGTAAATTCAAACTGTGGATTTCTGTCACTAACTGACAATTAATTAATTAATTAATTAAATTCATTTTTTGATTGTGCTGTACTACTATACCATCACTCATGTAAAGAAACCGGAAGCTAGTGGGTGGAACTTGCAGCCATTATTTTGCCAGGTTGCCAGTTTTTTCTAAGTAACCCCTGAATGTTTGTTGGTAGCAAAACCATTGTTTTTAAATGATAAGATAAAAAAAAACATTTAAAGGGATTCTGTCACCTCTAAGTCAATTTGTTTTTTTTGTTTTTTTTAAAAGTTATTCTTAAAGATCGTGTCTAAACATTTTCCTAGTCATTCTTATCTAAAGTAAAGTATTCCTTAGGTAGTTACATTTTTTGAGCTGCCTTAAGCAAATTAGCGGATCCTGAATACTAATTCCTGCTGTGGGAAAAAGTAACGTAGTCTAATGTTATCATGCAGTTAGATCCCCTTTTCGCTGCACATTCACATACAGGATTCATAAAACAAACACAGAAAAAAAAACATTGGACTTGAGGGGCTCATGTTTTTTTTTTAAACTTGACAATTGTTTTTTCATCCCGATAGAGTCTGGATGATGTAATTAAAGACATGATGGCCTCTGTGCATCGGGAGCTGGCCGAGAAGCAGTCGATCTCCTTCACTATGTCATTTCCACCTAACAAAGTGGAGCTCACCACCACCAAGGCGGACGGCACAGAATCCTTCATCTTCGAGTTCAGCAATCCAGACGCACGACACCACTTTGAGCAAGCCTTCGAGGAGGCCAAGAAAAAACTGGGTAACTTGGTGTAGTATAAAGGGTTCCAACAAAAGCAGGTGGTTGGTGGTATATGAGTCTTGGTTGGTTTGATCTGTATTCTTTGAATGAGCTTCATGTGGATATCGAGCAGATCATGGCTGACATAACATAGCCTCTAATAAAGAGGAACCATGGAAGAATGTTTGCCTTTATACTAGAATGAAACAATTCACTGATACAACTGCATATTTCATTTATCAGCATCCAGCAAAAACCGACTGGATCCAGAGTTTTTGAAGGCCATTCCCATCATGAAAACCAGAAGCGGGATGCAGGTAGGTGACTTGGTCCTGAGGAGTCTTGGTGTTGTTTGCAGTCTTCATCTTGACCTCTCTCTCTTTTGATTGGTCTTTACTTCTTTCTTCTCTCTCTTCACTCTTATCCCTATTTAATTACTCTTCCCTTTATTTCTTTTTTTCCTCCCGCTTTTCTTCTTGCTTTTTATTCTCTTTATTCTCTACATTTCTAGATCTCTTCTCTCTCGATCTTGTCTTCTCTTTTTACAATTGATAGTCTGGTGTTTAGGTGGTTTGATAAAGGATCACAAAAGAAAGATAGAAAGATTTTATTTGAAAGCATAAATGCAACCTGTATAAGAATATTTAATGAAATCGGATAATATTTAAATATAAAGAGAAATTACTTGGATGTTGCACGTATTAACCATATATATGTGTAGGGTTGGATTGTATCCCCTGTAGAGTTGGGTTGTATACCATTTGTTGTATCCCCTGTAGAGTTGGGTGGTATCCCCTTTGCAGGATCCCCTGTAGAGTTGGGAGGTATCCCCTTTGCTGTATCCCCTGTAGAGTTGGGAGGTATCCCCTTTGCAGGATCCCCTGTAGAGTTGGGAGGTATCCCCTTTGCTGTATCCCCTGTAGAGTTGGGAGGTATCCCCTTTGCAGTATTCCCTGTAGGGTTGGGTTGTATACCCTTTACTGTATTCCCTATAGAGTTGGGAGGTATCCCCTTTGCAGGATCCCCTGTAGAGTTGGGAGGTATCCCCTTTGCTGTATCCCCTGTAGAGTTGGGAGGTATCCCCTTTGCAGGATCCCCTGTAGAGTTGGGAGGTATCCCCTTTGCTGTATCCCCTGTAGAGTTGGGAGGTATCCCCTTTGCAGGATCCCCTGTAGAGTTGGGAGGTATCCCCTTTGCAGGATCCCCTGTAGAGTTGGGAGGTATCCCCTTTGCTGTATCCCCTGTAGAGTTGGGAGGTATCCCCTTTGCATGATCCCCAGTAGAGTTGGTCTGTAGCCCCTATAGAGTTGGTCTGGATCCCCTTTGCTGTATCCCCTGTAGAGTTGTGAGGTATCCCTTTTGCTGTATCCCCTGTAGAATTATACTATATCCCCTATAGAGTTGGTCTATATCCCCTTTGCTGTAGCCCCTGTAGAGTTGGTCTGGATCCCCTTTGCTGTAGCCCCTGTAGAGTTGGTCTGGATCCCATTTGCTATATCCCCTGTAGAGTTGGTCTGGATCCCATTTGCTATATCCCCTGTAGAGTTGGTCTGGACCCCATTTGCTATATCCCCTATAGAGTTGGTCTGGATCCCCTTTGCTGTAGCCCCTGTAGAGTTGGTCTATATCCCCTTTGTAATATCCACTGTAGAGTCGGCCCACCACCCCTGCAGATATAACACCCCATGACACATCTCTTCTCACGTTGACCTGTATTCTTCTGCTAATCTCTTGCAGTTCTCCTGTGCCTCCCCCAGTCTCAGCAGTGCAGACAATGTGCATGAGGTGTGGGTATGTAACAGTGATGGCTACGTGGGGCAGGTCTGTCTGCTGAGCATTAGGAATGAGCCAACAGTGGAAGCCTGCATCGCTGTGTGCTCTGCCCGGATCCTGTGCATCGCCTCTGTGCCAGGCCTGAAGAAAATCTACAGGTACAGTAGCAATGGGGTGTGAATCCCAGGATAGAGCAGGAGATTAAATAAAAAGTATTGTTATTCATTAAAATAAATTGTTATTAATCTTGTCCTTGGTCTATATGCAGAGAGAGGTCCACCACTCTGGTCAGTCAGACCTCTGATGTGGTGCCCCCCACCCTGGACGAGCCAGCCTCCCAGCAGTGCCTACACATCTCTATCTCTTCACTGGAGCTCCCAGATCACATGGACAACGCCAGCCGCGACCTTGTGCCCTTCGACAGTGATGATACAGATGATGAGTCCTCGCCCAGTCCCTCTGGCACTCTCCAGAGCCAAGCCAGCCGCTCCACCATCTCCTCCAGCTTTGGAAGTGAGTTCCAGACTGTACTGTGCGGACTGAGATACCATGCAAAATATATACATTTCCAAAATATATTCCAGTACTCAACAACTCAGATTATTCCAAACAATGCTTTATATCCATGTCTTGCACAGCTGATAATGCTGTTAGTTTGGTAAATAAGTATCTTTTTACTTGAACTACAATAGTCTTTTAACTTGGCTTTGTGAATTTTAAAATCATGATTTTTAATATCCAAAATGGCCCCAAAAAAGTTGCTATGCATCTTAAAGGACCAATGTAATCTTATATTCAGTTAATACTATTTAAAAAATATACACAGGCAACATGTTTTACGGATGTAAGATTAAAAAAACCTTCTAATTTATATGCAATAATGCTACTGTAGAATCTACCATTTTGGTTTCTGATCAACTTCTTGAGGTGGAAGGAGATTTTGAGTGAATGGTAAGCTCCTATCTGCACAATGTGGCATCTAAAGCTGCCAATGAGGATGAGTATTTGTAAACAATCTCAGTTTACAAATACCCATCCTGCTGAAAAAGTAGCAGAAAATAATAATTGCATCTAGAAAGTAAATATTGATACCTTTTTTATAGGAGAAACATATTTATAAATATAAGACTAGCTTTCGAGAGCATCCTCTCTTTCTCAAGTCTGGAGCAACAGGTATCAGTATACTGCAATACTAAATATTCATCTGGATTACTGGACACTCACGGCTACCTATCTCTTCATATAACTCTCTCTCTCTCTCTCTCTCTCTCTTATATATATATATATATATATATATATATATATATATATATATATATATATATATATTACACAGTATCTCACAAAAGTGAGTACACCCCTCAAATTTTTGTAAATATTTTATTATATCTTTTCATGTGACAACACTGAAGCAATGCCCCTCTGCTACAATGTGAAGTAGTAAGTGTACGGCCTGTATAACAGTGTAAATTTGTTGTCCCCTCAAAATAACTCAACACACAGCCATTAATGTCTAAACCTTTGGCAACAAAAGTGAGTACACCCCTAAGTGGAAATGTCAAAATTGGTCCCAAGGTGTCAATATTTTGTGTGGCCACCATTATTTTCCAGCTTGGAGTTCACCAGAGCTTCACAGGTTGCCACTGGAGTCCTCTTCCACTCCTCCATGATGACATAACGGAGCTGGTTAATGTTACAGAACTTGCACTCGCCAGCTTCCGTTTAAGGAAGCCCCACAGATGCTAAATAGGGTTTAGGGCTGGAGACATGCTTGGCCAATCCATCACCTTTACCTTCAGCTTCTTTAGCAAGTCAGTAGTCATCTGGAAGGTGTTTGGGGTCGTTATCATGTTGGAATACTGCCCTGCGGCCCAGTCTCCGAAGATAGGGGATCATGCTCTGCTTCAGTATGTCACAGTACATGTTGGCCTTCATGGTTCCCTCAATGAACTGTAGCTCACCAGTGCCGGCAGCACTCATGCAGGCACAGACAATGACACTCCCACCACCAAAAGTATACATCTATACTGAGGAAAGGTACAAAAAAAGAGGGGTGGGAGGGACAAGCGCAAAGCCAAACCAGTCGTGAAGTATGTACATCAAGGTTTATTTATGCATAAAGACAGCCCAAATATCAGGGGAACATTTTTATTCAAGATCACCATTGAGAAAGGCCAAGATTTGCCGAAACACATCTGTATTCCTGTAACAATTGATATATTGGACTATTGAGACACTAAACATTGGGCCGTCTGGATTAAAAACGCCAAGCAACATAAGGACAACAGGACAATATCTGTGACATCTCATATATAACGTGAATTGACATCATACTGAATGTGAGTGTAATGGTTTTAATTATTTGCTATAATAAACCTTGATGTACATACGTCACGATTGGTTTGGCTTTGCGCTTGTCCCTCCGACCCCTCTTCTTGTTTTTTTGGCTTTTGGAGTACTTTGTGGACGGTACTTGTCTGAGGAAGCGACATCGCAACCAGGATTGAATTTATTGGAGGACACACTTTAATTACACTTGGGACTATTCTGGACACAGCTGGGAAGAAGAAAGGACACTATTTGGAGAACTATATCATTCCAAAGTGGGACGATTTGCATTTAATTTCCATCACTTTCCCACATAGTGGTTTTATTTGGTGTGATGATTGAATAACCTCAGATTAATATCCACTTTGCTTTTCTCTATCTATACCCATCACTGCACGAGCCAACTTTCTATCGCTTGTGGAGCGCTTATAGACATAGCACTCAACCCTTTTGGGAAGTTGCTTTTACTTATTTGATTACTGAGGAAAAGTAGTTGAAGTAATACCTAAATGACAGATAAAGGATAAGGCACAAAAACACTGATATGAGATGAAACCCTCAGTTTGAACGTGAACAGCGATGCAGAGAGAGTGGAGGCAGCATCTGACATCAGCAGGTGAATGTATATAGGGGGGAAATATATATACATATATAGTCATATGTGTTTATATGTTTGGTCTGGCCCTTCATGAGTGCTGCCAGCACTGGGGAGCTACAGTTCATTGAGGGAACCATAAATGCCAACATATACTGGGACATACTGAAGCAGAGCATGATCCCCTCCCTTCGGAGACTGGGCCGCAGGGCAGTATTCCAACATGATAACGACCCCAAACACACCTCCAAGACGACCACTGCCTTGCTAAAGAAGCTGAAGGTAAAGGTGATGGACTGGCCAAGCATGTCACCCGACCTAAACCCTATTGAGCATCTGGGGGCATCCTCAAACGGAAGGTGCGGGAGTGCAAGGTCTTCAACACCCACCAGCTCCGTGATGTCATCATGGAGCAGTGGAAGAGGACTCCAGTGGCAACCTGTGAAGCTCTGGTGAACTCCATGCCCATGAGGGCTACGGCGGAGCTGGAAAAAAATGGTGGCCACACAAAATATTGACACTTTGTGCCCAATTTGGACATTTCCACTTAGGGGTGTACTCACTTTTGTTGCCAACAGTTTAGACATTAATGGCTGTGTGTTGAGTTATTTTGAGGGGACAGCACATTTACACTGTTATACAGGCTGTACACTTACTGCTTCACATTGTAGCAGAGTGTCATTTCTTCAGTGTTGTCACATGAAAAGATATTAAAAATTTTTTTACAAATATGTGCGGGTGTACTCACTTTTGTGAGATACTGTGTGTGTGTGTGTGTGTATATATATATTTATATATATATATATATATATATATATATATATATATATATATATATATATATATATATATACATACATAAACTTATGTTTTGTGATATAGAAAGGCGGGAGGTGGAGCTGCAAGTGGGCCATGGGGGGCACCAAATTGGATTGGGCTAGGGCAACATAAACCCAAAATATGCCCATTAAATGTGACTAAAACGTTGTAGGTCTGCTTTATGTGTGACAAAATCATGATTAACTTGAAGGGATGATGATTTTTTGCAGTGTTGCTGAACTCGTTTGTTCCTTCTCTTGTTTATTAGATGAGGAGATGCCAAGTGCCAAGGATACAACCGCAGAAACAACCAGCTCTGAGGAGGAACAGGAGCCCGGCTTTCTACCGATCCCCAGCACCTTCAACCAGAACCGGGACAGCGAGAGCCCCACAGATGGACCGGCAGTGAGGAAAACGAGCCGAGGATCCTTCAACCGAGAGAGCCTGGATGACCTTCTGAGCATTGACCCTGAGGCCTATCAGAGCTCCATGTGGCTCGGAACTGAGGACGGCTGGTAAGGGACAGAAAGCTCAAACCAGGAAGAATATGTAACAGAGCAGCAAGGAGGCCAAATATAGAGACATAATGAGCATAATGGGATGACTGGGGATGACTTGTGTGTAACATAACGTTTAACTGCAAACTAGAACTATTACGTTGATATGGTTACCCCATTCTATCTGCCATAAGAGCTTATTCTTTCTTATCCTTCAAGGCATTCTTATGCATATACCAAGCAAATATATATTTATTTACCAACACTTAGAAGGATAATACATATTTATAACCCTTCATGCATAGCAGTACATCCCTGCATCTTCTACTTTAGTCTTCAAGACTGCACCTGCCTACCTATTTATAGTTGTGTTTGTCTATATACAGACATGCATGACACCAAATGCAGTGTATTTTGATATATACAACAGTGGCGGCAACTCGGGCTGCCAACAGTCCAGGATTTCAGTGTCTGCCTACTTGAGGATAGTTGGGTCACTCAGCTGTAATAAAGCAGAGAGACCCAGATTTCCTGGACTTTCGGTGGCCTTTTCCGGATTAGGTTGTCCACTACAAATAAACAATAAAACATTATAAAGCACCTATTAAGAAGTAGATTATTTTTACGGGGGGCTTCTATTATTTTTTCACACTGACATCCTACTATAGGGCGGGGTATACATAGATTTGTGTGTGCAAATATAAGTGCATTATATATGTAACGTCTGCATTTCTAGACTACTGCTGAGCTGTATTTTTTCTTTTGCAGTATCCACGTCTATCAGTCTTCAGATAATATCCGGAACCGTAAGAACAGCATGAAGATGCAGCACTCGGCAGCCATTATGTGTATATTGTAAGTGTCCCCTTCAGGAAAAGGGGAAAAAAGAGCAGTGAGGATCCTTTAATTGGAATTAAACATACTAATTAAACATACTACTTCAATATTTAAAAATATTCTGTATTGAAGAATTGCAGTTGAGAGTATAATGTAAAAAAAATCAGTCCTACCATGGAGTCTACCATTTTGGTTTTATTTTATTTATTACTGTTGTTTATCAAAAATTGTGATATAAGGCACATGTTTTGCCACAGCTGCATAATTTTTAATACAATTATTGGGCGAAATAGGTTTATAACAACCAGTTACTCAAAATCCATATAGAAAAAAATGAAATTCAGTGGTGTTATAAAGGGGGACATAAAAGGAAATATAGTAATATAATACTCTAAAGAGCATCACAAAATAGTATCAACAAATCGAAATGTAATTTTAATGTTTACATGAAAAAGTGTACATTATGGGTGCACTGCGCGGTTTGTTTCCTGCGTCACAGAGTAAAATGAGCACTAGGTGGCACTGTTGTATCTCTCAGTGGTTCCTTCGCATATGGAAAACTGGCGAATGGAGGAATGGCCGAGTATTATTACTGGATACAGTGTAAAAACATAATTTATTTTATGTCCCTCTGTCTTGTTAAATATTGAGCTGGTTCTCGCTCTTGTTATATTTCAGGTATCTTGATAACCAAGTGTTTGTGTCTCTGGCGAATGGAGAGCTCATAGTGTATCAGAGAGAAGCAGGTAAGGAATCTGGAAGTGTGCACTTAATGGAAGGTAGTTGTGTAATAGATTATTTGGGGTACTAATAAATGTTCAGTTGTTTTTTTTAGTTCTGTTCTAATTCTGGTTTCTATCACTTATTCTTCCTCGTTTTTCCCTTTCTTTGTAAAAATGAGGCCTGTCCCCATTTCAACGTCTTCTTTCCCCCAACAGGAAGTTTTTGGGACCCTCAAAACTCCAAAACTCTGCCCCTCGGGTCCCCTGGAAGCCCTGTTACAAAAATGGTGTCTGTCTCTGGGAAACTGTGGTGTGGGTGTCAAAACCGGGTGACCATCTTCAACACAAGCTCTCTGACCCAGGAGGTAATAACCACACACAATGTCTGTCAGATCCTTCTGTAGCTCAGAGCATGTGCATACGTGACGCCCTCAGATTAGTTATATTAAATTATATTAAATAAATAAATAAAATAAAGACACCCATCAGGACTTTCCTTCTCCCCTTCCAAGATTGCAAATGCTATGGTGACATCTAGTGGCCAGTATTGTTATTTCACAACTTCATTGAAAGACATTATAATGGCTTTTAGATCATTGTGAGGGAATCACCGCTAGGTGTTATCCAATAATGAATTTTAAATATGGTGGAACCCATTGACTAGTGCGGAGCTAATGAATGGAGGGCCCTGGTGCAAAATAATTTGGGGTCCTCTTGCAAGCTCTCATTACACCCAGTAGGGGTCAAAAATAAAGACATAAATATATGTAGAAGGTGATCAGATCATCTTCCAAAAAATATTTATCTACCACCTTGCTTTAATAAATTGAGTGATCCAGCAGCAGATGGCCCCTACCCTATAGTGGGCCCCAGTGCTTTGCTTCTGCTGCACCAGTTTGGCCACTGCCAAAAACAAAATCTCATGAGATGGATGAATAATAATCTCCCTCTGTAGCGGGGTTAAGAGCATTGTTGTTGAGTATCGTTGTCATCCTATCAGTTTTGTCTCTCTTTATCCTCTAGCACACGTTCCACATTGGTCAGGATCAGAACCGCAGCGTTACCTGCATGGTCAGCTCCTGCCTGGGCATGTGGATCGCGCTGCAGAGCAGTGCGCAGGTCCGTCTTTATCACTCCACTTCATTCGAGCAGTTGGCGGAGGTGGATATTGCTCCCCCAGTGCACAAGATGTTAGCAGGTAAATGCAAGACCCTCCAGGGTGGTTGGGGACATTTTTAAGTTGGTGGGGTGTAAGATTCATCACTAGGAACCATACTCATGGAACTTCCTCCATATAATAGTACAGTGACACTGACCAAATAAAAATGTGATACAGATCACCTAATAATAATGCAGTGATAGTGACCACAAAATAATAATGCAGTGATAGTGTCCACAAAATAATAATAATAATGCAGTGATAGTGACCACATAATAATGCAGTGATAGTGACCACATAATAATAATAATAATGTAGTGATAGTGACCACAAAATAATAATGCAGTGATAGTGACCACATAATAATGCAGTGATAGTGACCACATAATAATGCAGTGATAGTGACCACATAATAATGCAGTGATAGTGACCACATAATAATGCAGTGATAGTGACCACATAATAATGCAGTGATAGTGACCACAAAATAATAATGCAGTGATAGTGTCCAAAAAATAATAATGCAGTGATAGTGACCACATAATAATGCAGTGATAGTGACCACATAATAATGCAGTGATAGTGACCACATAATAATGCAGTGATAGTGACCACAAAATAATAATGCAGTGATAGTGACCACAAAATAATAATGCAGTGATAGTGACCACATAATAATAATAATAATGCAGTGATAGTGACCACAAAATAATAATGCAGTGATAGTGACCACAAAATAATAATGCAGTGATAGTGACCACATAATAATGCAGTGATAGTGACCACAAAATAATAATAATAATAATGCAGTGATAGTGACCACATAATAATGCAGTGATAGTGACCACATAATAATAATAATAATAATGCAGTGATAGTGACCACAAAATAATAATAATAATAATGCAGTGATAGTGACCACATAATAATGCAGTGATAGTGACCACATAATAATGCAGTGATAGTGACCACATAATAATAATACTAATAATGCAGTGATAGTGACCACAAAATAATAATAATAATAATGCAGTGATAGTGACCACATAATAATGCAGTGATAGTGACCACATAATAATAATAATAATAATGCAGTGATAGTGACCACATAATAATGCAGTGATAGTGACCACATAATAATGCAGTGATAGTGACCATAAAATAATAATGCAGTGATAGTGACCACAAAATAATAATGCAGTGATAGTGACCACATAATAATGCAGTGATAGTGACCACATAATAATAATAATAATAATGCAGTGATAGTGACCACATAATAATGCAGTGATAGTGACCACATAATAATGCAGTGATAGTGACCATAAAATAATAATGCAGTGATAGTGACCACAAAATAATAATGCAGTGATAGTGACCACATAATAATGCAGTGATAGTGACCACATAATAATAATAATAATGCAGTGATAGTGACCACATAATAATGCAGTGATAGTGACCACATAATAATGCAGTGATAGTGACCACAAAATAATAATGCAGTGATAGTGACCACAAAATAATAATGCAGTGATAGTGACCACATAATAATAATAATAATGCAGTGATAGTGACCACAAAATAATAATGCAGTGATAGTGACCACAAAATAATAATGCAGTGATAGTGACCACATAATAATGCAGTGATAGTGACCACAAAATAATAATAATAATGCAGTTATAGTGACCACAAAATAATAATAATAATGCAGTGATAGTGACCACAAAATAATAATGCAGTGATAGTGACCACATAATAATGCAGTGATAGTGACCACAAAATAATAATAATAATAATGCAGTGATAGTGACCACAAAATAATAATGCAGTGATAGTGACCACATAATAATGCAGTGAAAGTGACCGCATAATAATGCAGTGATAGTGACCGCATAATAATGCAGTGATAGTGACCACATAATAATGCAGTGATAGTGACCACATAATAATAATGCAGTGATAGTGACCACAAAATAATAATAATAATGCAGTGATACTGACCATTAAAATAAGAAAGCAGAGATACTGATCAAGTGATGTGCTATTTCCAATACTCAAGATAAAAAGTTACTGTGTGCATTTGCTGGAGGGGGGTTGGGGGGGGGGACTATTTAGAAGGTTTTACTGAGTAAAAACAGAGCTTTTAAATATGTTTAGCTATGGCAACAAACACGTAGGTAGTTTATTTTAATATTAGAAACCGAGAACCTTCCATATCCCTTTAACTGGAAGACTGCTCCATGTATCTACTACCCTTTCTGCAAATAAGTACTTTTGCAATTACCCCAAAAGCCTCCACCTTCCAGCTCAAAGATCATCACCTCTTATTCTTGCATTCCTCTTTTCTCTCATGTATATATACGGTCTTTTAGCTAAAGTACACCATTGAGAAATATCAGGTTATCATTTTAAAATGATAATAAATGTATAAATAAAAAATAATTGTGACATCATTGGGGCTTACAAAGTATAATAAGATTCCTTATGGAATCTTCTCTTTTTCTTCAGTTTATTTTAAATACATTAGGCAGAGCGTACCCCATGGCTATCCCTTAATTTGAAATGTTTGTCCCTATTTTAATACATCATTAATCTGCGCAGAAAATCTGAAGGATATTTATATCTTATGTTCTCTATAAGAATAAGGGAGATTTCAAAATAGTAACTTGAATCTCAGTAAAATCGCTGAAGATTGTAGAATATATATTTACATTTTTACTATATACTCTAATTATTAGAACTCCTTAATATACGTATAGAGGAAAAGAGTTTACAAAACAGGTATTCCCTTATAATTTGTTACACTGGGTACTGTCCTCTCTTCCATAAGAAATTTTACTTATAGATTTTAAGACACTAAATATAAAGGGCTTCTAATAATTAAGAACTATGGATAAGAGAAATGAAACTCAATGATGTCGCAATAATTTGTTTTAATATTTGTGTTTGATTCTGTAATTAGGATATTGATAGATTTTTGTAAATGTTTAAATAACAAATTTATCATTTTAAAATGTGATATTTGTATGATCTCAGCACATTGGCTGAAATAGCTTAATATTTCAAATGTGTTGACTATATTATTGGTGCCAATGTTTCAGTATCATGGCGGTAGGGATCAGAAATATATATTTGAATGTTAAAAGGGGAGAGGGATCTCAAATATATAGTACCCTATGGATCAGGTGTGACGAGATGTCATTGGTGATGTGGGAATTGCGGAAATTAAAAAGAAAACCCAGATTTTTGTTGTGCTTCTCCTTAAATTGGATGTTCATTGTTTATTCTCAAGGCTCTGACGCCATCATTAGGCAGCACAAGTCAGCCTGTCTGCGGATCACAGCTCTACTGGCCTGCAAGGACCTTTTGTGGATTGGGACTAGCGCAGGGGTTGTCCTCACCTTGCCCATCACCACAAGCACCAATTCTCTGAAGGCCCCACTCTGCCCAGTGGGACTATCACAAGGGCACACAGGGCATGTCCGCTTCCTCACATCCGTGGAGCTGCCAGACGGGTTTGATGTCAGCTTCCCACTGCCAGGAGACCAAGGTGAGTTCCTGTTATGGCATAAAAAGTTATTCTGGCCAGCATAATAACCTCACCTGTGGAAAAGATAAAAGAATGTTTCCTCTAGGACAGGGGTACTCAAGTTTGGTCCTGGAGGGCCGTACACATTCCTGGATTTGATGATATCCCTGCTGCGCACATGTGAGTCAATCACTTCTTCGGTCATCCTGATAGACCTGTGCACAGGCCTTCAAATCCAGGCCTGTGTGTGGACCTCCAGGGCCAAACTTGAGTACCCCTGCTCATAGGACGTAGTCTACAATTACCCACTGACACTTTTTTTATTTATGATATTGAACATGAGTATCTTTCTCCCACTTCCATGTATTTTGTGGAAAGTCTAATATTTGACAAACTGTTACTTCTAGATGGCATCATAACATCCCTTATTTTTTGGTCATGCATCGTGGAATTTTTCAGTTTAGACGTGTTATTGATTATTTCTTTTCACAGGAATGGAGCAGCTGTCCGATGTGGAGAAGCGAGATCCCTCAAGACACCGATCTGCTCCCATCACTCAGTCCAAATCCAAAATCTTGGTCATCAGTGGAGGGGATGGATATGAGGACTTCAGGCTCACCAATAGCAGTGAGACTGTGGGGAGGGATGACAGTACCAACCACCTTCTGCTCTGGAGGGTCTGAGGGGAGCGTGTGGATGTATTATATTGTACATGAGTTACTGCTGCCCCTTATTTTGTTCTGGCTTGTCCTTTGACTTGTCCTGAATATGTAACCTGCTCGCACAAATGTCCATCAACAATCATGTTTACCAAAATGGGGTTGTGACGCTGCATTATGGCGGAGGCTCCATCTGTGCCTAGGAAGCATGGCCTTCTGTCCAAAGACTGGATGTACCAGGAGAACTGCTCAATGTATAGTGTACAAAAGAAGAACATTATGTGAGGAGGATCGAAACTTTTCCAAAGCCCTTGTCACCAAGACATGTACATTTAGGGGCTGTCGTGTGTCTTCAGCTTGTCTAGGAGCGGATGGATGGGAGTTATCTTGGGTTGTAAATGGCCTTCAAATTATTCCCATCACTAGCTCCTAGTGGCTTCATCATCAACAAAGGTATTAACCACTGGTTAGTGGATGGTGGTATCAGGAAGTTGATGACATGTCATTACTGCCATCAATCACTGCTTGGTTTTTCATTTTAAAGCATTTCATGGAAGTTTCTCAATGTTGAGACCATTGGCAACGCAACAAACTGGATGGCCAAGGCATACACTCCATTTCTGTGGCTTAAAGAACTTTGTTCACATTTCCGGCTCTTAACGGCCATTTTTATTTTTAATATGTACTTATTTATTGTCAAGTGAAAACTTGTGTTCTAAAGATTTTAATATTTTTTAGAATGTGGGAGAAAACAGATCATCGATAACTCATGTCTGGTGGTATAAATAAAACATAGAGGGGTTTACTTTTTATTATGACATTATCAGGAGCACTGGAGGGTGGAACTAGATCAGTAAGTCCATATTTATGTCTTCAAACATTTAGCATCCATCTTAAAGAGGCAATCTTGAAGGGTTCCCCAACCTTATCCACCTAGACATGACAAAGTGAGGAAACATAACCCCGGTGGGGTTGTCTTCTACAGATGCAGACCACTGAATATTTGCATTTTATTAAGATACCATGAGTGTTGTTTACTATACTTTTGGGGTATATTCATTTTGGGAAGCTGACCCGATTTGCTGTTTAGATGGTTAATCCTGTAGAGGTGTAATACTCAGCAGTACTCTAGTGGCTATATCTCCTACAGGGAGTATGTACAAGTAATCCCTTATTTTTTGGTCTGACACACCAAAATGAAGTTGTGTTTTATACGTTATTCTTCAAAAGAATAAAACTCTAACGACACAGTGATATATTTTTGAGATATTCAGCATTGTTTATGCTACCTCCTTATGCAAATTAATGTTTCCTCATTACTGTTTAGCTGTTTTCTTGTGCTATTTAGCAACACCGTCTGCTTCTTTGTTTTTGTTGTGGCAAAAACAATGTCCCCCTATTTTATCATGCACTTAGATCCCCTTACCCACATTTATCAAACACTGTGAGCTAGTAATTATCATATGGAGCTACACAGCAGCATAATGAATTCACATAAACAGTACTGCATATCTCCGCCATCATATACTCTAGTAATGTATAGTCCGTTTTTAACTTTTCACTATGAAACTGGCTTTTTGTTGGGGTGTCAATGTCCCTTTAGAATAATTAACCATTTCAGTTCCATACACTGTATTGCTGCCGGTTCTGTAGAATTTCAGATGGACAATTAATTTAACTCATACCCTAATAGTTCTGTAAGATCCATCCATCTAAAATACATCAGATTAATCCTGCAAACAATACTGTAGTACAGGCTCTGCATGTTAATTACTGCAAGCTCGTTATAAAGTGCCCAGAGAATGGTAACTTAAGGTGTGAATGTATGTAGTCTGAAGGAGTATATAATACATAGAGATTTCTTTAGCATCTTATTTAGAGCACTTGAGGAAAAATCTTTGCTTGGATTGCAAAGCATTGTAGGTCCTGCCAATCCACTGAGCGCCATTACCACTTTAATGCAGCATAATTTGGAGACAATCATTAATTCAATTCTATAGTTATTTGGAGAGGTGTATTGGTCATGTATGTACGTCCACTGAGCGCCATTACCACTTTAATGCAGCATAGTTTGGGGACAATCATTAATTAGATTCTATAATTATTTGGAGAGGTGTATAGGTCATGTAGGTACGTCCACCGAGTGCCATTACCAATTGAATCCAGCATAGTTTGGGGACAATCATTAATTAGATTCTATAATTATTTAGAGAGGTGTATAGGTCATGTAGGTACGTCCACTGAGCGCCATTACCACTTTAATCCAGCATAGTTTGGGGATAATCATTAAGTAAATACAATAGGTTTTTGGAGAGGTTTATAGGTACGTCCACTGACCACCTACCACTTAAATAGTTTGGAGACCATCCTTAATTAATACTATTTCACTGTCTGATTGAAAGGGTTTGAGGAACAGTCTGGAATGTGATCTTCAGAAATGAAATTCAAAATGGTGGGAGAGAACATGAAGGGACTCTTGCATCTTATATACTGTAGCTCCTAAATGCTACCTCTTAGCAATATAAATATGTCTGCATGTAATAAATACTTATGGTATGCATCAGATTAGTTTTATCTTTGTATAGAACATGCAGGAGGACTTCACATAATTAGCTCTAACTCTATGGTACACTCTATGGTTTCTTCTCTGCAGGATGTCACATGACTACTCAGGCTCTGCAAAGCAGACATATTTGTTAGGCCTGAAGTATTTAACAAATGCTGCCATATTTATATTAATACCGGGAAATGCCCCTTTTTACCGACACGTCAAAGGTCTCATTTATTGTATAAATGAAAAGTACACATATAAATAAATAATTATTTAATTAATAACTTGGTTTTGTTACCATCTTATTAAAAAAACAGTGGTTGGATAGTTGGCCCTGAAATGTATATTGTTTAAGGATAAACCACAAGAGTATGCCCAGTTGGTATAGGTTAAAGTGGACTTTAACATGTTTGACTATTATTTATCCAACTGGGCATGCTATTGTGGTCTATTTGTCTCTGAATTATTAACGCTCAGAGTATAAGTCATTAGGAGGTTATATATACTTAAAATTAATTATAATCAATTTCAATTCTAATTATATTTATTTATATGTGTATTTTTTATTATTGCTTATGGGAATTCAGGATATATATATATATATATATATATATATATATATATATATATATATGATTTGGCCGCTCTATAGGTCCAAGTCGTAGCTACACATCCTCTAGAATTCAATCATGACTAATTTAAACAAATTGACTAATTAAAATGGCCTCACACATTCATTTCTCGTCTTCGTAGAGTATTTATATTGGTCACCATTGGCAGCACTTAATTTATACATTTATTATTAAGGTACATTTTATAAATACCAGTGGAAAATAATGTGTCACTCACCCCTCAACTTCTTTAAGATATTAATACAAGGACCACTTTTCTCCCCCTTGGGTACTATCAAAATTAACATTATTTTCTGGGATGTTTTGGATACTTTGGCGACTTCTTCATAAATAAATATGAAATTCTCAATAGAATATATAATAAAGATTTTTGGGTGGCGTTGGTTATTAAGATATATTGTAGAAAATTGAATTTTTTTTAAATAAACCCGGAAAAAACATCATTCCACTAAGCTCTTAAACTGAGTAAATGAATGAATTATTTTTTTTAAATTCCCGCTGCTCTTTTAAAGAACATAACTTAATAAACAATTACAGCCTTTATTTTTAACGATTGTATTCAGTTTTCCTTTAATGATGATGGACATTTTGTCTTTGTTCCTTAAAGAATTAAAAACTTGGGAAGGATAGTGGATTTAGATAAGATCTTTATTCTTTTCCTTGAAAACACCCTCTCCAGATGGCACATTTCACAATAGAACTCAATTACAGAGTAAAGCCCCATAGGATAACCCCAAATAGACCAGCAGTCTAATAAGGAGTCGCTCATGACACAATCAGTCTTCTAAGAATAAGACTTTCTCTAAAACAGTTTTTAGGTTCATGTGAAGTATTTACCAAAGTACAGAGGTGATTTTTATGAATAAGTATTTCCATCTCTCCACCCATCTATAATATATCACATATGGCCTAAGATTGATTCACTTTAGAAAACAATAGATAACACAACATATAGACAGTTTTTCATGCTCTTTAAGAATAACCTTAAAAACTACTTGATTTTGGGGTGACAGATTGTTGTCTTGAAATCGAAGCAGGTCGGTTGTAGTAGGTGATACATTATAAAGGACAAACGATACATTGTGTTTAAATAGTTTTAACAGTAAAAATGTTTTTTGATTGACTTTTAAGGAAGGGCCTAATTCAAGTAAGATGCTGTAAAGGGTTGTAGGAAGTGTTGAAGACGGCCATCATGGAGCCCTCAGGCACAAGTAGAGTCAGCTAAAACAATGTTTTTCTATGGTTTACATAGCTGCTAATGTCTGGTTGTTCCCTTCACAAACTTTAAGATTTTAGTTTTTTAATCTATGGTTGGGTCTTCCATTGGCTCGCTCATTTTGCCCATTATTGGCCTTTTTTCAAGTCTTAAGGTATCGATTTAACTATTTTTGAGAGATTTTGCGAGGTTTGGTAGGTTTTTTGTAGTGCAAGATGAGAGAAAGTTTGGATAGAATTGAAGGTTATGAGGTCAATCTGCAAGATCAGTAATTAATACTTAACAAATTAACCCAGCCTTAATTATCACTAAAAGTTAGTTATATGTTGCTCTGTAAATTTGGCCATGGTAGATAACCCAACCACTGTTGTAGGCCTTAAATAATAAATGCAATAATCTGTAAATATGCAGTCTGCTTGTACATAACATTTTTGGGGGTAACCTCTACCCCCAGAACATACTCATTGGCACTAAAGTGAGGAGGGATTCCCAAATTAGAACTGCAAGGTGTCATTTTGGTGTAAGTTGCTGTGTCTTCTGGCTACACAACACTAGTCATGAAGGGGAAGCCTGTGATTACCATCTGTATTACAACATGGGGTAAGGGTCCTTATCTTGACTCTTGGGAGGATTAGTCAATAAGCTTTATCTTTATATGAGGTCTGTGTGAGTTCTAAGGAGGGTCCTCGATAATCATATGTAAATTGATCAAAATACCATGACCATTTATTTAGTGTACAAAACACTGTAGATCTGCACTGTAGGTCGTTCAGTCGTTTTGACTCTACATGATCTCATGGACTGTAACATACCAGGCACATCTTTTTGTCCATAGTCATGCTGATCCACTTGGTATTACATACAGCTCCTGGTATTCCTAGGTGGTCTCCCACCCAAGAACTGGCCAGGCCCAAACCAGTTCTTGGGTGGAATCAAACCCAGGTCGTAGTGGTGAAAGCACCAAATTCTAACCGCAGGACCACCAGGGAACCCCATACTGTAGGTACTAGCCATAACAAATATGATAGTCACTTCAACTTGATTAACCATTTAGTTTGTTAGCTTTTTTTATTTATTTAATGGAGGGTGGCGTTGGACAGCAGAATGGAAGTCCTTATTGGGTTAAAGACCATGTACTCATTGAAGTAGACACACATTATACATACAAAGTATCCACAGACTCACTGAGGCTCTAATGATAAATGCACATTTATAATCTATGTCCAGAAGGGAAGCACCATGAGGGTCTTATTAGGTTCTATATTGGGTGTCAAAAAAATGCTAAATGACTAGGCATGTGTTAGAGATTGTGACACCGCAAATGTCTAAGTTGCTCCTGAAACTAAACGCACACTTAAAAACACATATAAACTGGTTAAAAAAAATATGAACTGTTAGATCAGTGGTTCCCAAACCTCTCCTCGAGACTCCCCAGACAGGATTTCAATGTAACACTGTGTGAACACAAGTGAAGCAATTGGTATACAATGGAGCCTCTAATTTCCTCATCTGTGTTCACATAGTGTTACATTGAATCCCGACCTACCCCTACTGTGATAAGCATGTGAGATAAAGGTATAAGGAAACTGGGAATTCTTTTTTCATGCACTTATGCTTTAAAATATCCAACTTACAAGCTCAATTATCAAATACTTCCAATTAGGATTTTAGTTCTAGAAGGTAAGATTTAATAGTGCTCATCTAAAGTGTCTGCCCACGATATCACTCCTTTATCAATAAACTTTTCCTCATAAAAATGTATTCTATTTATTTAAAAATTAGTTTTTTTTTTTTTATGTTTTCTTTTAAATTCTTACGATTGTGTACAAGAGGGGCTGCGATTCATTACACCTCCTGCCGAAATATGTATATTGCATTGGACACAGTACCACTACTTTATAAAGCCACTCCATATCTGTATTTGAGGGCATTTTTAAGATGAAATGCAAACCAATTCCTTGTAAACCAATTAGAGTGCTGGAGAGTGTCTGCAAGGATCCTCCAAAATTGTTTAACTCCTTCAGCGCTGCAGGAAAATGAAGTCAGTAATTATTAACCTGCCAGAGCTGCAGCTCATTGCACTGTTACTAGACTTCTCCAGCACTATGATGTGTATAAAACAATGACTATCTTTATTCTTTTTTGGGGGAATTAAAAAATATATAAAATCCCAGATGTATTGTACATAGTGACATATATTACTGTTCTTGTACATAGTGTTCTCAGCGTCTGATTGTTGAAATAATTCTGGCGGCATATTTTTATATAACTTGTCTAAAGATTCACCTGGCACTGCCAAGTGCCCTCACATGGAAGTTATAACCACTCTAGCGCCTCTGAGAGATGGGTGCACGGCTCGGTGTGCAGTCTGAGTTGTTATGACAGCCACAATATTCATGTAATGTTCCCTTTTGTCACTGTGGATTCTTTGTAATTAAAGTTCACTAGTGTCGAATCCTAGCAGTCTAATGTGTGATTTATTGATCATTTATATATATATATATATATATATATATATATATATATACATACACACACACAAACAGGAATTACATATTCTGGGATAAATTCCATAGCCTATTAATTGCCCACGTTATCTATTTATGCTGTAATCAAAATGGGAACAAGTACTAGACAAGGTTGCTCACCATTCCCACTGATATTAATTCCCACATTAGCACAAACCCTGATTATGCCTTTAAATGTTGTTCTCCTCAGGAAATATAACATCATTGGAGCTAGGTGAAGGTCAACTTTGTCATGACCCAGAAACAAGGGGCTCAGTGCACCCCTAATTCTCCTGCTTTATTTTACTGGAGCAATCTGTAGATTGTGACTTTATATTATTTTCCATGCCCAGCAATTCAGATCAGGACATCATTCATTGAGAAGCAGGAAAGTCAGATCACACTGTTTCTTAGTGCAGAGCAGACTGACCACTTTATTCTTCTTACACAAACACAATCAAAAAATCCCCACACCCCTTCCTAATTCTACTCCCTGTGAGAGGGGGTCTGAATTCTTAGTGTGACCTCCTCACCCTGTCGCTAGGCCATAAACCCCCTCACACCACCAGATACACCAGAGCCTGTGGGTTATCTAGCCAGGTCACTTCATATCCCAGACCTGTGTTTTGCTGTTGGTCATAAAGTGATACACTTCACCTATCTGAGGTCAGAGAGTGGATGCCTGACTGCTCTGAGGGGTCATATAAATTCTTGCAGAAACGTCCGGTTTCACCCTTTGCTTTCCCTCTAACACAGTATGGCAGAAAGTGTATCTCTGTTCACAAGTATATTGGCATTATTACAGTGTACATCACACCATATAGCAGACCCAACATTAATTATTGTGGTCCACACTACACATTAAAATAGTTCTAAAACAATTCTCATGTCCATTTTAATAACCTTGTATATTAGTAACCCAATGTGCCGGAGTCTAAAATAGCAGGGTTGCTGTCAGGGTTCAGGGGGGTTCCAAAATTGGTCAAGACAGCTGCCCCCCCCCCCCCCCCCCTTCGTTTCAAATGCAGCATTGCACATCTTTTAATCAGACTAGTGCTGGCATGCTGTGGCTTAGAGATACAATCCCAGGTAAAGCATTATATTGTTTCCCCCTTTTTCTGTGGGAGAAACAAGGAGGGGGGGGGGGGTGCTGGAGAAAGCATCCCAGTGGACACCTCTTTGTAATCCAGGCTAGCAGGTATTCTGAAGTGTCAATTGACTATACTAGCCACCAATCCCAAGGAGTAACCCAATCTGCTTTTCTGAAACAGGAGGGTCACCCAACTCCATTAGGGAAAATGTGGCAACAATTCTTTTGTTCCCTGAGGCCTCCATCTGCACACAGCCTGATTCTGGGTGTGCAGGGAAGATTATTTTCCTTTACAATTTTCAACTTTCCTTGCTTGGGCACACAATATGGAGTGTGGTCCCAATTTAGCTTAATAACCTGTTCTCTGTGTGTCAGGGTCTCAAAACTCATCCCTTCTCCTGACCTTTGGCCTGTGATTAGCTCCATCAGTGGTTTACAGTCCATTACAATCTTCCCCAAGGGCTGGTGAGCACAGCTATCCAAACTTTCCACTTGGCCTGGGTTCTGCAAATAGCCCTCTGTGCCTGGGTCATCATTACATTCCAAGGAGGAATGTACTGGTCGGATCTGGAGGCTCCAATCCTTGAGGTTGTACCTGGATAGGCATATCACGTCCCCCTTCCTCTGGAACCACCACTTGGGCATACAATTTACCTGCTTCTGAGTCCATGGTCACAGTGTCCACTGGCAGGACCTCACTGCCATGAGCGTAGGAGCCCCAAAAAATCTGGGGGGAGGGGTAAAGTTTAAAGAGACAAAAAAACAGTGGCCCATTGCCACCTGCTATAGACTACAGGTTAACTACCCACAAGGACCATTGAGTTCTTTGAAATCTCTGTATCAGTACCCTGATATCTGGCTTCTGTATCGGTCAGGGTCCTTGCATCTGAAATCCAGCAATTCCATTTCTTTATGGACCAATGGTTTGAGAAATGTTTCCATTTCTATCCCTGGGTCTATTTCTACGTCCTTTTAGTGTTGTGCCCATAAGATTTCCCAGTGCTCTATGGCTCCCAGGCCACCCTTTGGATCACACTGCATCACATCAGGATGCCATTCCGTCAGCCCAAGCATGTAGAAGAAGGGCCATTGTGATGCAGGAGTTGGAAGCATTAGATCCACATAATCATGTTCCATTCTACTACCTTCTCACCCGGCTGGAGCCCAAAGAAAACCATCCGCTGATTTAGAATAGCTGTCCACCTATCCCCGTCTGTGGCAATCCATTGCCATCGCCTCTCCAGCATACTGGTGATTAGGCTCCTTTTCTCCCTGATCACCTCTGCTCTGCAGGCCTCCATGTGGTCCATGACCCCCTCTATCCTGGGCTGGCCTTCCTTGGACTTGGACTTGGATTTGAAGGTTTTGAAAACTCACTGATCGGTTTCTAAATCCCCGCCAAGCCGCCGGAAGTACTAGACTTCAAAACTGATTAGATCGCCATATCCCATCCTTGATGGTGGTTCTTACATTGAGTTTCCACCACTGCTGACCAGTTGTGATGATCCGAGAGTAGGGCTGCACAAACCCGGGGCCACCTGCTATAGACTACAAGTTATCTACCCACAAGGACTATTGGGTTCTTTGAAATCTTGGCACCAGCACCCTGATATCTGGCTTCTGTATTGGTCAGGGTCCTTGCATCATAAATCAGCACTTCAAGGCTACCAAGAAACTCCAGATCTCTTTCTTAGGGGGCTTGATAAGACTTGTTACAGTCAAACCTACCCCAGCAGGATCCTACAGAGTCTCCAATCTTTACAAAACCAACACCCCAAACAGTACCCCTAATAACAGCTTCTCATAATTAAAGCACGATTGACTTTCCTTGGAAAACCACAACTTTTATTATCCTGATAAATCAGGCAATCAATAAACTGTGTAAATACTTTTCTGATTATTGCCTGCTACACAGAAAGGAACGACCTATATTTACAATGCTCACTAGCACCATCTATTGGCTTGGTACTCCACCTTGACATTGCATGTAAAAACAACAGTTCCTAGACTCGACAGCACCATCTATTGCTATTGAACTGCATCACCAAGCCCTACAACATCATCTATTGGCTTAGAGTGGAAATACATGCTATCAAGACCCAACCGTGACAAAAGTGCATGTTACTGAACTTGTGGAGCTGTAAATATTGAGTTCAATACCCTCTTTCCATATTGTTATAACAGTTGTTCCACTTCTCAATGACTATTTTTACATCTTTCAAGCAATACTGACCCGCCATCTTTTGGTTGGTTACCTCTGACTACAGAAACTGAAATAAAGACACAACTCAAGACAACTTGATTAGCCAAAGGAATAATATTATACAACCATATAAATACATTTTCCAGGAACTGTCACAATTGGTGGTTGGTGTTATTTTTTAAGCGGACTCGTTGCGCTCATTACTATGTAAAAACCACTACTCCCTCCCTATGTGAGGGCACTTACTTAAGCAAAGTGACATCTATATGAAGTAAACTCAGAACCCTGAAGACGTTTTGGTCGTAGGAGATGGCAGGTGTATCAACAAGACACAACACCAAAGACATATAAACTTATTGTACACCAAGAAAAACTTTACAAGCGCCTCAACAAGCCTCTACGCCAACTAAGAATACCACTTCATCAAATATGGAGGGCGGAGTACAAAGGCGGACATTCAAGATCCGAAGGAACTGATATCCTCCTTTAGAACAGAGATCAAGTCAGAAATTCAAAAGTTGGCAACGGAATAGTCCTACAGAGATAAAGGCAGTAAACTACTGGAGGACAATTACAATGATCTTCTTTGTGCACATACGCGACTTGAGGAGGAGATGGTCCTAATGAAGTAGGAACAATCTTTTCAACAGTCTGTCCAAGAAGATTTAGAGAACAGATCCCGTAGACAAAATGTCCGCATAAGGAACCTCCCTTAGTCGGTGACAGATCTCCCGCCATATTTGCTAGTATTATGCAAATTTCTTCTGCCAGACATGTGGGAAGAGGAATATAGAGTGGACAGAGTCCACAGAGCACTGAGAGGTCGTTCATCCAACTCAGATAGACCAAGAGATGTTATAGCGCGGTTCCATTATTTCTCCACCAAAGACAAATTTATGAGAGCGGCTAGAACCGGCATCCCTGAAGTAGAAGGCTCAGATTTGTCTGAAAAAACCCTATTTAAGAGGAAGACGATAAAACCCATTCTGGAACTTGTACTAGCCAGAGGTTGGAAATACACCTGGGGCTTTCCTTTCCGGCTGAACATCTCCAAGGAGGGAAAATTGTACACCATTTGATCTTTTGAAGAAAGAGTTACACTTCTCTTTTCATGGAACATTCAGCTACCAGAAAATGTCAACCCTCCTCCTGAATCAACCCCGCAACAGAGGCGAGGTCCGAGAAGCCAAGCTACTACAACAACCTAAATATGCCTCTCATTATTTGTCTAATGGACATATCCATACTAGGGGACTTCACTTAAGCATATTGGTCTAAATATTGGAAGTACCGTATTTTTCGCCCTATAAGACGCACCGGCAGATAAGACGCACCTAGTTTTTAGAGGAGGAAAACAAGAAAAAAAAATCTGAATCAAACACAAATACACTTTACACACCTACATTACACACAAATATATATATATATATATATATATATATATATAGATACACATACACATACATATACATACACATACATACATATATACACACACATACATGCACACATACACATACATACACATACACACACATACATACACACACATACATGCACACATACACACACATACATACACACACATACATACACACACATACACACATACATATACTGCAGCATTTGGGAGCCCTTGACCCTCCCTGACCCTCCTGATCCTCACCTTTCTTCTGATCTCTGCCATCTTGATCTCACCCCAGCGCTTCCTACCAGCACTCCTCGTGTACTGCAGCAATGCGTGTGTGACGTCACTAGGACGCACCGGCCGACGCGATGCTGGTAGGAAGCGCTGGGGTGAGATCAAGAGGACAGAGGCAGTTTGAAAAGGTATATTCGCCGTATAAGACGCACCAACTTTCCTCCCCCAGTTTTGGGGAAGAAAAAGTGCGTCTTATACGGCGAAAAATACGGTACCCTTTTCTTTCTCTTCCATAGTGTACCATAGAAATATATCTTTACTCACTTACGTAGTTACTATAACAAAATTGCCTTTGAGGTACCAGTAAGCTAGTTAACTACGAATCTCATTTCATCTCATAATGTTGTTGCATAAATTGTCTAAGTCTGGTTTATCCTGTTCTGACTTATTTTTGTCTTTTTTCCCATATCCATATTTTTCTCAAGGAATAGGCCCTTAATTAACAGATTTCAGTCTCTTGCTCCTCGTGTCCCAGCCAGGAGATCATCTTGCTTCAGTCTAGTAAAAAGCCTGACTGATTAGTTGATATCCTCAGTCTTTTTCCTCTATCTCAGCACCAGGTGAGTCATGGACATTAAAATAATTTCACATAATGCACAAGGATTAAATGAGCCTGTTAAAAGGGGGAGAGCCCTTCAGGAATATCATAGACTGGGAGCATATATTGTCATGATACAGGAAACCCACTTTAAAAAAAATTCAATACCCAAATACTAGGGAAAAACATACTCACAATCATACCATGCATCTGCTACAGATAAAACAAAAGGGGTCTTGATTTTGTTTCACAAAAAACTTAATTTTCTACTAACACTCAGAAAGACGTTGAAGGCAGGTATATTGAAGTTCATGGAATTATTAACGATAGTTCAGTATCACTTCTCAAGGTCTATGCACCAAATTCAGACCAGTCCACTTTCTTTCGCAGAATCTCAAATCTAATTTCCAATTGGCAAGATATGAATGCAGTTCTAGATCCACTCAGAGATAGATCTGGTCCCTCTACCCCATCACAAATCCCCAACACTACTAAGGGTTTTAAATCAATCCAGAGTCAAAATTGCTTATTTGATACATGGAGGGGGATGAATCCGACAGGGAGGGACTTTACCTTAAGCCAGACATAAATCCCAATCACGCATCGACTATATATTACTACAACAACAAATGGCTTCTAATTTGATTAACGCAACAATTCATCCCATCTTGTGGTCTGACTATGACCTTGTAAGTGTGTCACTGTGTGATTTGCTCCCTAAAGGTCGCTCCCCATCTTGACCTTAAAACCCATCATTTCTTAATGACACTCTGACAAAAGATAAGATTAATAATGCTTTAGTGGACAACTTTGCACTGAATATCGGTGGCGAAGTAGATGGGATGGGAGTCTGGGCAGCCCATAAGGCAGTATTGCAAGGGGTTTGCATACAACTTGGCTCAATAGCAAAAAAATTAGATCAATCTCAGATAAACAATTTCAACAAAAAAAATTCAGACCTTCATATACTGGTCGCTGTTCAGAATTCACCTCAGATTTTTGAGGAAATTCTTCAATGTAAACAAGAATTGAAAGAGATTCTGAATATATTGCAGCATACACAATCTAAATTTTTTCGATTCTCCAACAAATTGTTTGCTAGAAGATTTAAACAACAGAGAGCAAACTCTTTTATTCCTAAATTAGTCACTAAAGAAAATGGCAGACCAGATTACTAAGGCATTTCAAAAATGTTATACTGAGCTGTACTCAATGCCTGTCCATTCTGCATCACAAAGTCATCAATCCCAAATAGAAACTTTTTTGTCATCCATTACAATACCCCAATGGGAGAAAAGTAAAGTAGATTGTCTTGCATCCCCTATCTCTGAAGAGCAAATTAGAAGAGCAACAGGGGCTACTAAGATGGATTCACTAATTACTATTACAAGCAATTCATGGAAACTCTGTTATCTCACCTCCAACATCTATTTAATGAGTTCCTCTCTGGCAAAACTATAAAAGCTGAATTTCCGGAGGCAAAAATTATAGTAATACATAAAGAAGGCAAAGACCCGATGCAGTGCAGCAGTTATAGACCCTTATCTTTAATAAACAATGATATCAAATTATACTCCAAGATCATAGCAAATAGATTGGACCCTCTTTGTTGCCAACCGTAATTTATCCGGACCAGGTGGGCTTTATCCCGGGTAGGGAAGCGCCTGATAATACTAGGCGAATCTTTAACCTCATGGACATTGCTTCAGACAAAAAATGACTACTATCTTTAGATGCAGAGAAAGCGTTTGATAGAATTGATTAGACTTATATGAAAGAAGCATTGTTTACATTTTGCCTTGGTGAAAACATTGTAGGAAGCATTATGACATTATATTCTGTCCCTAGGGCCTATATTTCCTATCAGGGTTTCAAGACTCAATTATTTAAGATAGATGGATGAACAAGACAGGGATGTCCTTTATCGCCTATACTTTTTGCTCTATGTTTAGAACCACTAGCGATAGCATTAAGAAAAGCTCCAGATGTTAGTGCAATCAAGTTAGACGATAAAGAATATAAGCTAAGCCTATTTGCAAATGATATTCTCCTCACAGTTACTAACCCATTAATTAGCTTACCTAGACTATTTAAAACATTGAGCAATTTTGGCCATATATCAGGGTTTAAAATTAACATAAATAAAAGTGTCTCATTGCCCAAGCAACTGGAAAATTTGCTGACCTTAAACTATCCCTTTAAATGGTCCTCACATCATATAAAGTACCTAGGTATTCATAGCCCTAAATTTACTAAACAGATATATGATGCCAATCACCCCATTATCTTTAAAGAAATATATTCAGATATCCGCACCTGGTCTTCATTAAATATCTTGTGGTTTGGTAAAATGCACGTCATTAAAATGAACACCCTCCCTAAACTGCTATACCTTTTTAGGACTATACCATCATCGATAAATCTTAAAGACATTGCAACATTACAAAAAGCAATATTTAAATTCATCTGGGGCAATAAGAAACCTAGCATAAATAGGCATCAAAACAGAAAGGAGGTTTAGCAACTCCTGACCTTCTATGATACTATAAGGCGGCAAGATTAGCCCAAATGGTATATTAAGATTGCACTTAGATTGCACCCAGGTGGACATCCTTTCACTAATTATGTGACTTCTGAAGGTAATTGGTTGCACCAGAGCTTTTTATGGGCTTCATAACGAATGCTGTTTTCTATTTCTAAAAAGTAGTTTTATGTATATATTTTTCTCATTTCACTTCACCAACTTAGACTATTGTGTTCTGATCCATCACATAAAATTCAGATTAACAAAACATTGAACTTAAGGCTGTAATGTAACAACTAGGTAAAAAGTAAAGGGGGTGAATACTTTTGCAAGGCACTGTATTCATCTCAGCACCCAGTAATTCAGATCAGCACATCATTCAAGGAGAAGCAGGAGAGTCAGATCACATTGTTTCTTAGTGCAGAGCAGACTGGCAACTTTACAGTGCAGATATAGCAACCACAACATTAATTATTATGCCCCACACTATGCTGCACATAAAAATAGTACAAAATATCAGGGTTGCTGGTAGGGTTCAAGGGCTCCCAAAATCAGTCATGACAAACTTTTATATCAAATGGTCCAAGAAAACAAAATTCCGGGGCATGTACTTCACTGTTACCTTGGCTGATTCCTACACTGCATTATTCCCTATACTTCATCAAAGGGTAGACAGTCCTAAGTAATCACACACAAGTTGTTTCCTTACCAACGTAAGGCAATTCAATACAAGGGGGTGAAAAGTATCTGCTTCTGTCTTTACAGTTATCTTATCTCTGATCATTTAAGAATCCCAGTCAGTTGTTCAACTTGATGTGTAAAAAGTGGATGTTTACTTTTCTAAATCAATAAATAGGATTTTTATTAAAGATCAATGCCTAATTAACACATCTAGCTCCTCTTTTGGAGAAATAGCTGGACTGAAATGTAAGATTCCGCCATTTAAATAAATGTTAATAAAGCCCCGGGTCCTGATGGAATACATCTAAGGGTACTGAGGGAACTGGGTTGTGTAATAGCCATTATATATCTAATTTTTCAAAACTCACTCATCACAGACTCTGCATCAGGTGACTGGAGAGAAGCAGATACCTGTATATCTGTATTTAAGAAGGGAGCAAGAGCATATCCAGGGAACTATAGACCTGTAAGCCTTATCTTTTTCTCTGGGAAGCTTTAATAATAAGGGATAGTATACAAGAATATGTCTATTTGAACAATATTATAAGTAGGAGTTGATGGATTTATGAGGGATAGGTCATGTCTAACAAATCTAATTAGTTTCTATGAGGAGGTTAGTAGGAACTTGGATCAAGGCAACTTAGTGGATGTAGATTCTGCAAAGTATTTTGATACAGTGCCACATGGGAGACTATTGTGCAAACTAAGGGATACAGTAAATATCTGCTCATGGATTGAGAGCTGGCTAAAAGACAGGAAGCAAAGGGTTGTGGTAAATGGAACATACTCTGTTTGGATTAATGTGGTAAGTGGGGTTCCTCAGGGCTCAGTATTAGGTCCTCTCCTTTTTAACATATTTATTAATGACTTAGAAGTGGCACTGGAAAGTAGTGTCTCCATTTTTGCACCAAGTTCTGCAAGGTACTTAAATCAGATAATGATGTACTTTCCCTCTAAAGGAATTAACATAGATTAGAAGAATGGGAACTAAATGGCAGATGAGATTTAATAAATGTAAAGTTATGTATCTGGGAAGGAAAAATACTTATGCAATTTATAATCTTAATGGAGCAAATCTGTGGACAACCACCTAGGTAATAGTCATGGGTGTAGGAACAATGTGTCTATGTATAGAGAAGCAGTTGTGTAGTATTTTTATACTATATGCAGTATCCCACCCAGATTTTTTGGCTCTTACACCCATGGTAACAATGCTCAAAACCAAGCAGCAGCTTCAAAGGCAAATACAATATTAGCATGTATTATAAGAAGGGTATAGAAGTAAGGTAAGCAAATATAATTCTGCCACTATACAAATCCCTAGTACGCCCTCATTTGGAATATGGAGGACAATTTTGGGCACCACTTCATAAAAAGGACATTTTAAAGCTGGAAAAAGGACAGAGAAAACTAATAAAGGGAATGAAGGGGCTAAGTAATGAAGAAAGACTAACCAAACTAAACTTATCTTCTCTAGAAAAAAATGTGTCTAAGAGGAGATATGATTACCTTATGAAAATAGATCCAGGGCGAATATAAAGCTTTGTCAAGTGAACTTTTTGTGCCGAGAGGTTTTCAACTGACAAGGGGACATCCTTTGGGGTAAGAAGAAAAAAAATCCTGCTTGAAGAAAGAAAAGGGTTCTTCACAGTAAGGGTGGTTAATCTGTGGAATTATCTACCAAAGGAGGTTGTGACCGCAGTTTCAATAGATAACCTTAAAAAGGGCATTCAGGTTTATCCTGGATAATTAGGGGAGTATTGATCCAGGGAGAATCTGATTGCCAGTATCTGGGGTACGGAATTAATCCCCTCCCTCATGAGACAATTGGCAATTAATTAATTTGTATATTACAAGGATCAGAGAAGATCTAAAAAGGTGCACATGACACAAAAATTATTTTTTCAAGCCTAATTACTATTTAACTATGTTTTAGGGCGTCACAGTGCCCTTTATGCTGATGGTATATGACAAAGCAGATATTTCAAACGATTTAATATACATGGACACATTTTGAAACGCTACATCTGTACAGCAGAACTTACAATCTATTACTTTCTTAAGCCATACTGTATATAACCAGAAAACAAAATGAAAAAAATAGACTTGATTATAATATAGCAGGGCCCAAATTATACAGAAATATTTTCTTTCCAAGAAGCAAAAACGTTCAATTTGATTTGTACTGATAAAATCTTTGAAACAATTTTTTTTTAGTCATGTGGTGATTCTGGTTTAAGTCTGGGGTTGAAAATAATACAATTGATCTTCTTACCCACCTGCCAGGATAATATTTACCCCAAACACCACAGCCAGATTGTGCTTTGAAAGCGTGTAACTCCTGCCAGGAACACAGTGAGGTTACCACTGCAGTTCAAGAAAAAAGTCACTTGTTTGTCCAGTATGTAACAAACTAACAAGTTATGGTAAGTTATGGACAGGATTCCCTGGTGGTCCAGTGGTTAGGATTCAGTGCTTTTACCACTGCGACCTGGGTTTTATTCCAGCCAGGCACCGAAGAGGTCATGCAGGGTTGGGCCACCTTGGAATATCAGGAGCGGCATGCTGTGGCCCACTGGAGAAGGAACTGGCAACCCCCTCCAGTATCTCTGCCATGAATACCAAGTGGATCAGCATGGTGTGTTGCGGTCCATGAGGTCATGGAGAGTTGGACGCGATTGAGTGACACAAACACACACAAGTTATGGACATAAAATATATTTTTGGGTAAATCAGAATTTTTGAAGACTCTTTATTAGTAAAGGATTTTAATCCTATCACTTTTTTAAATAATAACTTTTAATTTTGTTACCGGATAAAATAGCAAATATAATAATCCGCAGAGGGTGGTATGAGACAAATATGAGTGTTGTAAATCTTGTAAAATAAGTATTTAAGCTGAATAAAAAATATTAATGTAAAAACTGGAAGTAGGATTCAAACCTATAGTCCATTTGGTGTACCAGAGCACCATGCATTTGTGAGATAAACCGTGAGTATAGAAATCCAGTGGGACTGACAGCCAAAGCATGAACCTCATTATCTAAGGAGCTTCAGGGGTTAAACATGCAAAAAATGGCAATATCCATCAGTTTCTGATCAATTTCAGCATTCAGAATTACTTGCTTTGGGTCAAGGGTGTAGGAACAGAAACAAATCTGGGGGGATAGATCCATATGTGACCGAATGGCATAAAATATATATATACAGGTATACCCCACTTAATGCTGACTCTTTGAGAGCTAATTTGCTATGGCGATCATTTTGCCCAGTTTATGCTAACCCGCACAATAGCGATGTTTTTGACTACATTGTAGAGAAGGTGGGTACCTTATCCCTGGTGTATAGTGATAGGAGAGAGGTCACAGCGCACATCAGCGAGCAGAGATCTCTCCCACCCGGCAGAACCCCCTCACCTCCAGTCATATTGGCTAAATGTCGGGTTTCACAAGATCATGCGAGATTGCCGGGTCTCGAGAGATCACAGGAGCTCTTGTGTGATCTTGTGAAACCCGACATTTAGTAAATATGACTGGAGGTGAGGGGGGTCTGCCGGGTGGGAGAATCACTGCTCGCTGATGTACGTTGTGACCTCTCTCCTACACTATACACAGTATAATATAGGGGAGATTGGTCTACTGTATACACACTTCTAATATATGGGGGGGGGGGGGGGTCTCCCCCTCATTCCCACCCAGTTCCTATGCCCATGCTTAGGGTAAATCCCATAGGCTATTTATTGTATACATATATATATATGCAATTCCGTAAACAGAATAGGGAAATATTAACCCTAGACCAGGTTGCTCATTCTCTCCTCTTATATTTGCTGTCTGTGCAGAATTCAGGAGATTACATTTTTACATTCAAGACAAAATAAAATGAAGTGACATAAAGTGCCATAACCTGTCTGTAAATTATATTCAAGTGATCTAAACCATAATTCCCCCTCTAAATGTTATTCTCCTAAGAAGATTTAGCTTAGACCTGGTGATAAAGTTCACCATCATTTTGTACCCATATTGAGCTTTTCTGCCCAATTGACATTACAGACATTCCGTCCCTTCAGATTGCATTCCTCTTTAGGGAGAAAGCAAAGGTTCCAGTTATTACAGAAATGCAATGTACACATATAAATAAATAGTTACAATTGGTTGTTGTTAAATATAATTTGAGTTGAAGTGTTAAATTATTGAGATAGCATATTAGATATTTTAAGCATACATTACATGAAAAGATCCTCCCTCTCACTTAATGATGTTTTTTCATGTGATTATCTCTGACAGTGAGAGTTGATAACCCACTTTTTCTTGCGTTGTTCAGTCTTTTCTCTTTATGACCTCATGGACCATAACACACCAGGACATCTTTATGTCCATGGTCATTCTGATCCACTTGGTATTCATGGCGGAGATACTGGAGTGGGTTGCCAGTTCCTTCTCTAGTGGGTCACAGCATACAGCTCCTGGTATTCCTAGGTGGTCTCCCATCCAAACCTCTTGGTTCCCTGACTGGAATTGAACCGAGGTCGCATCAGTGAAAGCATCAAAGAATCCTAGTAACTGGACCACAAGGGAACCCCTAAGCATGCCAAACTGGCATGAAACGAATAATGATAAGAATAACATATACCAGTTTCTTTGGTTTGTATTATTTATCCAACTGGGCATGCTGTTATGCTTTATCACACCAATGTCATAATTAATCATGTGAGATAAATCACTCAGACATAGGGAGTATCTTTGGTATCTTTGGTAATTTATGCTTAAAATACCCAAATTCAAGCTCAGTTATCTTACACTTACAGCCAATAGTTGTAATAATAACCAATAGTAATACTACTTATTAATTCATTCATTCATTTACATATATATATATATATATATATATATATATATATATATATATATATATATATATATGTATTTATTGCTCCCTTGTCATGGTGAAGAGTCTCATTGAAGCTGTGAGCTATACCATGTAGGGTCACCCAAGATGGGCAGGTCATTGCAGAGAGGTTAGAGAACTGCAGTCCCCTAGAGAAGGAACTGGCACCCCCCTCCAGTTTTTTGCCATGAAAACCTTACGGATGAGCATAACCAGACACAAGATGTGTCTGGCATGATACGGTCTATAGGGTCACGGAGAGTCGCACACAACTGAACAACAACAAATTTATATGTGTACTTTTCATTTGTCAGATATCTGGGACCTTTGCTGTGTCACTTTAATGAGGTGGCAATATTCATATCCAGTTTTCCAGAAATATTGGGTGCCGTCCTATTCATTACTGAATATTATCAGTCTGCTTTGCATCGTTAACCCGATGTCATGTGATCAACAAGATATTCTAATGAGATACAATACACAGACAGAGCTTACACTCTATTATTTTCTTAAGCCATTCTGTTCATAACAAAGGAGCCAAACATCTTCAAGACCCGAATTACTTCACAATATTTATTTCTTTGCAGGAAGCAAACACTTTCATTTGTGCTGATACAATGTTTAACAAATGTATTTTTCTTTACTTGTTATTTTGTTTCAAGTCTGGGATTGTAACAATAATACAATTATCCTAATTACTCACTGGGCAGGTGGATATTTACCCACAAACCGTACAAATATCCCACAGACAGCGGGTGATTCCTGGAAGTCGATACCCACAGAGCGAGATAAGAAAACAAAGTACCTGTGGAAATCCCATCGTAGACACTTAATATATTTCTATTCCCTGCTGTTTCAAGGTCAATCAGCTCATTTATTTTCTGTATTATATTTTCAGTAACTATAAATGCTTTTAGGATACACACACCCTTTTATCTTTTACACCAAATCATTCTTTACTGGAAGTGTCCATGCGTCCAAGTCTGCTACTTCCCCTGTGGATTTAGCCCTTGTAAACTAATGAGCTCTTGTATAGTACTGAAAGATATGTAGATAAAAAACTTCCTGGCTATTCAAAGTCTCTGTCCACCTCTGGAAGTTGATCCCCAGAACCCAAGATGATAGACTCCATAAAAGCATGTTAGTTAGTTGCTCAGTCGCATCCGACTCTCTGTGCCCCTATGGATCGCAGCATGCCAGGCACATCTATTATTATGTCTCTGATTGTGCTCATCCATACAGTTTTCTTGGCAGATACGGGAGTGGGTTGCCAGTTCCTTCTCCAGTGGACTACAATTTATCTGACCTATCTACTATGACCTGCCAATATGGGGTGAACATACATGGTATAGCTCACAGCTTCATTGAGCTACGCAAACCCCTTCACCACCACAAGGTACCAATCCAGAAGGAGCCACAGAAGCATCATTGAATTCAAAATGCAATATATTACAGGCTTTACTGTGTTATTCTCCATTCTAAAAATAATAATATATTTTATAGTAAATACTATATTTTGAATACATTACCACAGTGGCTCTTTAATGCAACTAGAGTATTATTTTATGATAATCTATATTATTATAGCTCTAAAAATGTCTTGTTTTATGGGGAAAAATTCTCCACCTCCTTGCTGGGAAATGTTAGTGGTCATGGACCAAGTACTGACCAACTGAAAAGAAATATGGAATCATTAAAGGGCCAGTGCAATGCTTTAATAAGATTAGTTAATTGGTTGAATCGTGCATTGTTGTATAATGTCATACTGTAAAAAATCTGAATTCTAAATTTTGAGTTTCAGCCTGCAAATGCATCACTTTGTCTCCACCCTGAGAAGGTCATAAAGGGAAGGTGTGGGGTTTATCTGAGAGACAGATATAAATGGTTTTAAGAACAGTGTTATTAGATAAGAGACTAAAAAATGACCCATAGACACAAAATCATTGCCAAGGGAAACCACTTTAATGCAGCAAGTCTCCAGCCAATGGAAAGTATTGTGTTGATACATTGTGGTTAGCACTGACTACTAGCTGATTTTGATTTTTGGCAATTAGTTTAATATTGAATATTGGTTTCTAAAGGGTTGTGAGTTTAGTACATACTAGTTAAACAAATGTGTATTTATGAATCCACCTGTAATATTTGGCTGCCTGAGGTGCTGGGGTTGTCTTCATCTCTCTTGAGTCATACTGTCTGACTGACTGGAAACCACTGAAGTCACCTGACAGTTATTTACTTATTCAGGCATTGTGACCTTATTCATTTCATCTGGTAGGATTGTTAATTAACTATTATTTTGAAAATCAGGCAACAAATATGGTCATATATGTATATAGCACTAGATGAGATAGGATGAATAAAACACCCACCAGCATGGCTCCCACACAACCCATGATTATAGTGAGGAGAGCGTGGTGTGGCAGTAGCCATGGGCTGCATAAAAAGGTTACCTTCCGTTTATCATGGTATCACTGTTTTATGTTTTTAGAATGTAATATACATTGCTATAGGGTTCTCTGGTGGTCCAGTGGTTAGGATTCAGTGCTTTTACCACTTCAACTTCAGTTTGATTCCAGTCAGGGAACCAAGAGGTCAAACCATCCTAAGGCCATGCAGGGTTGGGCCTGGTCAGTACTTGGATGGAAGCCCACATAAAAAACAGGAGCTGTATGCTGTGGCCCACTGGAGAAGGAACTGGCAACCCACTCCAGTATCTCTGCCATGAATACCAAGTGGATCAGCATGGTGTGTTGCAGTCCATGAGGTCACAGAGAGTCGGACACGACTGTATGACTGTACACAGACACGACGGTATGACTCACACATACATTGCTATAACCCATGTGATTTATTTGTTCTAACAATAATTATTATTATTATCGTTTATTTGTAACGCGCCAACATATTCCGTAGCGCTATACATAAATTAAGTTACAGGCAATGACAAGTTCAAGATTCACACATTGCGATGAATGGAAGGCCCTGTCTTTGAACTTGGAATCCAGTGTCCATAGCGCTTTCCCTAAAGCACCGCGCAGGATTGAAACTCGCAGACTTACAATCTCTGATTAAACAAATTAATATTAAAGTTAAAACATACAGGGCCTCATTCAATTGTGATTTGGCCAATTGAATAGGGCTCTACACAAGCACAGAGCATATTTTATTACAGAAGTTTTTAGTTAGTGAAGACCTTGCTTTTGAATAGAAGTTCACTAACTAAAAACTTCTGTAAAAAATATATGCTATGTGTTTATATAGAGCCCTATTCAATTGGCCAAATTACAATTGAATGAGGCCCACAGTATATATGAAAGAGAAATTAATCTTCTCTTAGAGTGATCTTTAACGTAAAGGAATCTTAGGTTCAGGTGAAACAAATGAACAGCTCCTTGTACTGTTACAAGACATAAAAGTGAAGATTTAAACAAATTAAAATGAATAATTGTGCAACTATTTTATAAAAGTAATAAAATAAACTTAAATTTCTCACCTATTATGTGTGATTACGTGTAACTTGACTACACCCGTTGTTTACTTAGAAAGCCTTCCCTATCTGCCATGTGAAAACTTCCAACACTTCGTTCTTGAAAGGCAGATAAGCAAGGTCAGTTGTCTGTGACATAAAAGTGCAAATAGCAATTAACTTAGTCCAGGAGCTAATCATATCCATGAAGCATTTACTCACAGATAGGGGGAGGTCACCTAAGACAACAAGATGGAGATGGTCATACAATTTCTTAACAAGGTAACATATTTGAAGGTTATTTTTTTTTACCTAAAAAGTGTTTGTCTTATCCTAGTTCTTTACAATAGCATAAGGAAAATATCAGACTACAGTGTCCTGAAACATTCTCAAGTCTCTAACTACAGTTTCTCAAGTCGTCTTCCTCTCTCTTCTGAATTCCTTCCTTCATTGATCGTCCTCCTGTCTCCGGCACCCGTTTGTCTCTTTTTTTAGCTCAGGAATTTCTCCTCACCCTCCTGTTAGTTTATACATCTCAATTAAAACTAAAACGTCTCACTTGTTGCCCCTCAATGCTCTGAATATCAGACAAACCTCCTTCAAGACTAATGTCAAAGGTCCCTCTTCAAAGCGACAAACTGACCCTACAGATATGAGAAGCACTTAGCACCCTTGCCTGAACATTTATTCAATCACCCAGGGTCTGAAATGTCTCCGCCTGGTGCCCCCTCGTGCACAATATATGTTTTTTACCTTATGCAAATTTCTAATCATTTTACTATTATAGTGAGAAGTTCTGTACTTATATACAGATGTGAGAGATAGACAATAAAGAAGTCTGAGCGCCGGAGAGTTGTGGTGTTGGAGGAAACTGCTTAGAGTCCCTTGGACTGCAAGGAGATTCAATAAATCAATACTTCAGGAAATTAAATTCAAATATTTTGTCAATATCATGAGAAAACAGGATTGTCTAGAGAAGATTTTGATACTGGGAAAGATTGAAGGCACAATAAGAAGGGGATGGGAGAGGTGGAGACAGATGAGATCACGCAATGAGCACGAGTTTGTGGGATTTCAAAGGGCTGGTGGCTGACATGTGCCTGTGGTTCATAGGGTCACGGAGAGTTGAATATGACTCAATGATTAAAAAACAACAAATATATATAAAGATAGATATACTTCCAAATAAATCTTTAAAACATTATAAAGGGACACTATGAAATAAATAAATAATCTATAGCATGTGGCATCCTAAAAGAAAACTAGTTAAATTGAGATGCGCCTTAAAATGGGACTGTAGCAGAATTGGTTCAGCTAGGCCAAAGCGGCGATGATCCCCCCCAGTTAGACGTTGTAACGACCCAGAGATGAGGGGCCTTGTGCTCCACAAGACTCTCCTGCTTTCTGCTATAAAAATCACTCTAGGTTGTGAATATGAGGTTCAATCTCTCAGCGCCCAGCAAACCAATTCAGATCAGGACATCATTCATTGAGAAGCGGAAAAAGTCAGATCCCTTTAGTTAGATTTAGTACTGAGATAGACTGCCTGTTTATTCTTTCTTTCACAAATATTTTAAAACCCACAAAAGAACCCCAAACAACCAGTCTCATGTCCATTGTAATAGCCTTTTATATTAGTAAACCAGTGTGTTAGAGTCCCATATAACAGGGTTACTTATGGAGTTCAGGGGAGTCCCAAAATTAGTCATGACAGATGCCCTTCCATGTAGAGTGACCTCAGTGACTGGAGCAGACAGCAGACCTCGGTAGCCTTTCACCATTAGAGAAATAAAGCATCCAGGAAAGGAATATAGTTATGTGCCAGCTAAAAGAGACTCTCTTTATTGAGCCAATAACAGAATATTTTGGGAAAATACAATAATTACATTAGATACAAACACAAAGTATCTTAACAATTGTAACAATTAGACACTATCACAAGATAACGCAATTAGTAGTTTGAATCTGAGTTTATGACTACTATGTTTATACCCAAATCCACACATGGTACCACAGTACAGTGAAACCCATAGTCAGAAGGCTGAGTCCGAGGGGAATACTCCACACACCCCTGAATGGCACAGGGGGATTAATAACAGCGACAATTCAGAATAAGGTAACACATTGGCATATACCACTCCAGAACAACTAAATATACAATGTAATGTGGCATTCTGGGATAATTCAAAACACAGTGGAAATATAACACTCCAGAACCACTAAATACATATTGGAATAAAGTAATACAAAATAATATTATTTACACATTAAAACAGTTCAGGAACCAGCATTTAAGGAAATGAGAATTGCGGTCATTTGGTGTGAGTGGGTGAGAGGCTTTAGCAGGAAGGAAGCTGTGACCATGAGGGGGTTAAAATCAGTTCTGGAGTAGTGATATGGAGATATGGGGTGAGGTCGGGGGTCACAGGGTTCAGCTGATTATATCAGGGTTAGACACAGAGAGATTATCACCTGAGTACAGCTTACAATGTTACTGTATTTATCCAGGTTTAAAGACTTGTAAGGAATAAAGATCAGTTTAAACAACTTTTTAATTTCAGGAAAGCTGAACCTTGTATAGGAGCACTGTAGTTCAAGAAGAACGACACTTGTTTGTCAAGTATGTAACTAACAATATAGAAGCTGTGTAATCCCTGGACATAAAGCAATTATTTTTTATTTTAGAAGATTACGCCAGGGTTTCAAAGCTTGTCCACAATACTAAAAAGGAGATCTGAACGCTAATGTTGTGCCTGGAACATTTACAAAAATATTTCTCGGTTCATCTTGGGACACTAATTAACAGATGGTGGAACATTAGATAATGTAAATATGCATGTCCTGAACTCCTATGGTTTGAGGAACTCAATCTTCAATTCACCCAACTGTGCTCTGACTATTGAAACAGTGTGCTGTGGGGCGATTATACTCAGCATTGTCCACTGATCTTGTCTACTATGTCCATGAGGGACATTTTTTTTTATTTCCTAAAGCTAATAACAATTTGAATTTGAACTGATATATAATCTATAATATAATCCCAACATTACCTTTGGTGGTCAAAAAATACTCAGTGTTGTATCGATGCTAACCTGATATGAAGCCATAGGAAAATCGATAGAACTAGAGAGTAATCATTTTTAAGGAGCACTCTTGACCAAGACAATCATTTTACATTATATTAAAACTTAACTTGTAATCATAATTATTAAAGTACAAACATCATATGAAAAAGGCTGTTAACTAAAAATAACAATATATGCTTCTTATTACTGGGTATTACTGGGTTATTAGTAGGCTGTCAATTTATAGGGTTACATTTTGTTATGCATATGTTATTTATATTAAGTATCTATAAGTCATTATGCTTCATTAACTTAAATCCTAATATACAGATATATGGCCAGAGGGCTTCTAAAGTGTATATTGAGTAGCAAATTATACCGGTAAAATATAGCACTATCTGATCCCAAATAGACCAGATAGTAACTGTGTGTTATATATGTTTTTTTTGCGTCGTTCAGTCTTTTCCGACTCTCCGTTACCCCATGGAACCTTAACGCACTAGGCACAGATTTATGTTCATGGTCATGCTGATCCACTTGGTATACATGGCAGAGATACTGGAGTGGGTTGCCAGTTCCTTCTGCAGTGGGCCTCAGCATACAGCTCCTGGTATTCCTAGGTGGTCTCCCATCCAAGTACTAACCAGGCTCAACCCTGCTTGGCTTTAGGGTGCTGTGACCTCGGGGTTCCCTGACTTGGAATTGAACGCAGCGGTGAAATTACTGAATCGGAACTACTGAACCACCAGGGAACCCATGCAATATGACTCTGATCTTATTAAATCTACAATAGTCTCTCTAAAGTTATATTATACACAGAATTGTGTTATACTTTATAAGGAATATGAGAGGCCTTTATGTGAATTTAAACTGATGTCTACAAATTGATAAATTCTTTATCGTGTACTAATGAAAGTGACGACATAAAACTGAAACCCAATTTAGAAATGAGTTTTGGCGTCATTTACCACCAGCCCCGTAGTACAGATTAATGTTGTGTTGCTGGTGGATTTTCCGCTTGCACTTCAAAATAATATCTGTTTTGGCTTAATTAAAATCTCCTAGAAATTTTGTGTAAGTACCTAGGTCCACATGTTTCTTCACACACATTAAATGTCTTTGGGCCCGATTCAATTGCAAGCCCGCAACTCGATTGTTGTAGGCCGTATGTCTGCGGGTGTGTTACGGGCTCCCGTTCGTCTATGATTATGATGCTATTCAATTGCTCAAGCCCGCAAGTTACTGGCCCAAAGCTGAAACCGCATTTCAGGGCAGGAAAATTAAGCAATTAAGCAAGCCCGTAACCTCCCATTTTGAATCAGCCAGTAGAAAATGAGTATGTCATTACGTCAGTAAAACATGGAGGTTACAAGTTAATCAATTCGGTTCGGGGGTCCGATATGCGATCAGACTCAAAATACAGAATTATGAAAATGAATGCCATTACTGTTCTAGTCCATGTGGGTGGCCTGATATGTATTAACTCATTGATACCCGAGATTGATTTAACCCCGAAATGAAACATAAAAATAAATCTTATATACTGCCGATTTGCGGGCTTGAGACTGTTGTACAATTAATTCTAATGTCTTTCATCGCTTTCCCCGTTATTTACAGTGCAGTAGTGATTTATTATTTGAATTTACAGTGCTACGGAGATATCTTTAACCCCCCTGTGGGTCCTCTCTAGCACTCGTAGGATTTTGTCCTTTATTTGCCGTTTACAGGTGTGAATGCATTTGCGGGCTTGGGGAAATGGAGCAATTGAATAGTGATTTGCGATTTTATCCATCGTAACTCTTGCGAAAGTGAAAGATTAAAGGCTTCGGGAGGCTGTTAAATTACTGGTTTAACTCACTTCATAATTTTTTCAAGGCCTCGTTTGGAGCCCGCAAAAAGACGCCAATTGAATAGCAAATTAACTTGCGACATCACTTACGGGCTACAGTAACATGCGAAAGCTCAGTTGAATCAGGCTCTTTGTCTTTCAGATGAAAAGTAACTTTTCGTTCCATCCATGAAGCCACTGAATTGCATACAGTAGTTTATACCACTTCCATGTCATGGTTTTCAGTCTGGAAGAAACAAAATAGACAGCTGTCAGCTTGAATGAAAGGAACATACAACACGCATGACACATTTGCTACAATGTTGGAATTAACTATGTACATTTTTTTACAAAGGCTGTGATCATCATCATCAACCTCATTATTATCATATGACAGATCAAATCTGGAGGAAACAAAAGGAAACAAAATAGACAGCTGTCAGACTGAAAGGGAAAACAAACATGACACACATTTACTAAAACAAATTGCTAGAATTAACTATGTATATTTTATTTATTTATCTGAGGCTGTTGTGATCTTTTTTGATAATTACAATTTGCTGGATCCTCCTTCCTCCATTCATCATCAGACTGATCACCAAGCTCCTGGTTAGGCCCCTGGTTGGGCTCCTGGTCAGGCTCCTGGTTAGGCCCCTGGTCGGGCTCCTGGTCAGGCTCCTGGTTAGGCCCCTGGTCGGGCTCCTGGTCAGGCTCCTGGTTAGGCCCCTGGTTGGGCTCCTGGTCAGGCTCCTGGTTAGGCTCCTAGTCAGGCTCCTGGTCAGGCTCCTGGTCAGGCTCCTGGTTAGGCTCCTGGTTAGGCTCCTGGTCAGGCTCCTGGTTAGGCTCCTAGTCAGGCTCCTGGTCAGGCTCCTAGTCAGGCTCCTGGTCAGGCTCCTGGTCAGGCTCCTGGTTAGGCCCCTGGATGGGCTCCTGGTCAGGCTCCTGGTTAGGCTCCTGGTCAGGCTCCTGGTTAGGCCCCTGGTTAGGCTCCTGGTCAGGCTCCTGGTTAGGCTCCTAGTCAGGCTCCTGGTCAGGCTCCTGGTCAGGCTCCTGGTTAGGCCCCTGGTCATGCTCCTGGTTAGGCCCCTGGATGGGCTCCTGGTCAGGCTCCTGGTTAGGCTCCTGGTTAGGCTCCTGGTTAGGCTCCTGGTCAGGCTCCTGGTTAGGCCCCTGGTCAGGCTCCTGGTTAGGGCTCCTGGTTAGGCTCCTGGTTAGGCTCCTGGTTAGGCTCCTGGTCAGGCTCCTGATTAGGCTCCTGGTCAGACTCCTGGTCAGGCTCCTGGTCAGGCTCCTGGTTAGGCCCCTGGTCATGCTCCTGGTTAGGCCCCTGGATGGGCTCCTGGTCAGGCTCCTGGTTAGGCTCCTGGTCAGGCTCCTGGTTAGGCTCCTGGTCAGGCTCCTCTGCACCCGATCATCTTGTCTGATCATCATGTGCAGTGTGAGGCAGAGAAAGTAACTGTTCAAAAAAAGGTTTAAAAACGTTCACAAATTTCTCTTGGTTTATTGTGGTTCTAAGAAATTCTTTTGATCGTTGGGCTGGAGCTCCTGCCATCTATTTTTCAAACAGGGGTAGGAAGATCAACTAACTTCCCCAGACAATAGCCCCTATTTAATTGTCCAACTCCCAATTACTTGAGCCCGTAATGGAGCCCGTAAATGTCACTAATATTCAATTGGCTTCTTTTAGCTACTCACATTCCAATTGTGAGTTACAGGCTCAAAATCCCTGCGGTTGGCAAAAACTTAACTCTGTCCTATGTTTTTTTTTGAAGGATAGTGATCATATGAAGCCATTTATTATCACACAGTTATTTGGCTCCTTTTTAAATCATAATGATAACATAAATCACCCAAATGGCCCTGATCAAAAGTTTACATACCCTTGAATGTTTGGCCTTGTTACAGACACACAAGGTGACACACACTGGTTAAAATGGCAATTAAAGGTTAATTTCCCACACCTGTGGCTTTTTAAATTGCAATTAGTGTCGGTGTATAAATAGTCAATGAGTTTGTTAGCTCTCACGTGGATGCGCTGAGCAGGCTAGATACTGAGCCATGAGCAGCAGAAAAGAATTGTCAAAAGACCTGCGTAACAAGGTAATGGAACTTCCTAACGATGGAAAAGGATATAAAAAGGTATCCAAAGCCTTGAAAATGCCAGTCAGTACTGTTCAATTACTTATTAAGAAGACTCATTATTAATGTTATTTTTTTTGTTTGTTACATCACATTACTGGAGCTGGACGATGGTATTGTGTGTTTGTAGTTATCAGTGGAGGGAGCGGTGGGGGGAGAAGGGATCAGAAAAGAAATACTTTGGCATTAGTTGACAACAAGCTTTTAGCTGTCAAACACTGACCCCAAATCTATTTGGGGTTATAGTAGGGTGTTACAATCCATCAGACATGGTGGGGGGACTCTAGTCCCCTTAGGTTGGTAGCCCGTGCATGTTTGGACCAGGGACGATGCTGGGGGTCCTTATTGCTCCTTATTATAGTTTTTAAGGGGCTAGGGTAGCTTCATGAGCCTCCTTCTGGCCCAATGGGCTAATAGGTGTGAAAGGGGGTATGTAGGGATTAGTTTAAGATGTTATTGACAATATAAGCCAATATGGGTAATTAGGAAACGGTTAAGTAAGGATAATTATTTTAATTCCCCAATCCCATGGGGCCATAAGACCCTATTTTATATAGTAAGTGGGGTCAACTGACCCATATTTTTTATACTATTATCTCCACACCCCAAGGGTGGAACCACCAAGACATTCTGTTAATGATTGTGTCAGGGAAGGAGGTAGTAAAAATGATTTACCACTCAATCAATTATTCTTATACAAATGTAATTAACTAAATTTAAAGGACCTCAGAAGCTTGGGGAAATCTTCACATTATATAATGAACTAGCAGCATAAGCAGGTATATAAACAATGAAAATAAAGACATTTTTGGGATAAAATCTTAATTTTTGAGTAGGGAGAAGTAGAATTTGTTATTGCTGGAGGCTTTAGAATTTGACACCTACCCCTTATACCATACCTCTTCACAAGTAGGCAGCATTCAAGATTAAAAGGACATGGAAGATTCCTGGGTGTTACTAGGTATATACTTTTATGTACTTTATTTTATTAAGAAGGTCTTATAAGCTCTGTTTTCTGCCTACAACCATACAATCTGTATCTGTTTGGGTCTGCCCTCGGCAGCTCATGAATACACAGACTGTGAAGTGCAGCTTTTCAAATGAACCTGTCAGTGACTACTCTCAAGTAGCATGTTGCAGAATGTTGCTGTTGATTAGTTACTAAGACACAGCACAACCCCTGAACTTAGAAGTAAACGATCTTCATGAGCTGCAGAGGGGATAGACAAGGTAGGAACTATTTGTAATATTTTAAGCAGAAAAAAAACAGAGTGTATAAGCACTTTTTAATAAAATAAAGTGCATAAAAGTAAATAGATACACAGGGATATTATATTGCTAGTAACATACAGAATCCTTCCATGTTCCTTTAACTGTAAGAAATGCAAGCAGAGCAAAAAGTTTATTTTTTATTAATTAATACCTAACTTTAAGACGATTCCGCGTCTGTTTATATTCATAGACTTCAAAAATATGTATTGTTTTCATCCTTTATAGAACAAAACTTGTTTATTCAGACAGTACAAAATATGAGTGTTACTTTGTGGCTTTGATAAAGGTTACAGATGGTCCTGTCTCAGACATGAACCAAATAATTGTGTTTGTTCACAAAAAAATAGTTTTCCCATCCAACCACAGATCAAAATATGAAAATGTAATCTATTAGCTAAATACAGACAAACAGGTGAAAAGCATCCTGGGAAAATACTATGGGGAGAATCTGTGGTTACTGCTGTGTCCGTCTGTCTGTCTGGGGCGCTGGGCACAATCCGCTGTATGCTTCTTACAAGATGACTCACAGACCTAAAGACATAAACAGGTCATTAAAGTCAGGTAGGAAATCCTCATACCCAGAAATCCAAGAATTCAACCCAAAAAAGCATTTCTTAATATTATAAAGTACATACAAGTAAATAGATACACAGGGATATATTATATAACTAGTCACTTGCCCGTCAAAAATGACAGTATATTATTGTATTAAATATTGTGTGTTCTGTTTCTCTGTGTGCCCTCTCTCTGTTTCCCCTGTCTCTCTGTGTGCCCTCTCTCTGTTTCCCCTGTCTCTCTGTGTGCCCCCTCTCTGTTTCCCCTATCTCTCTGTGCACCCTCTCTGTGTTTCCCCTGTCTCTCTGTGCGCCCTCTCTCTCTCCCTACTCTCTCTCTCCCTTCCTCTCTCTCTCTCTCTCTGTGCCCTCTCTCTCTCCCTTCCTCTCTCGCTCCTTCCTTTTATATCTCCTTTCTCTCTCTCCCTTCACCCCCCTCTACTTCCTTCTCTTTCTCACTTTCTTTCTCTTCCTCTCTCTCTCTCTTCCTTCTCTCTCTCCCTTCCTCTCTCTCTCTCTCTCTCTCTCTCTCTCTCTCTCTCTCTCTCTCTCTCTCTCTCTATATATATATATATATATATATATATATATATACATACATGTGGTTATATATATATATATATATATATATATATAAATAAATAACAAATACATACATATATAGATATATTTGTTATATATATGGGGGTCCGGATAGGGGCCCGAGGGGGCCAAAACATTTTTTGTCCCTCATTCCTTGGGGGTGGGGGGGTCACATTTTTTTTTGCACCGGGGCCCTCTGTTCACAAGCTCCGCCACTGCATATACTTTTATTTATATATGCATTTTTCAGTCCCACTTTAAGACTGAGGATGCATCATATAGTGCCACTGAGTGCACACCCAACTTGTGCAATGGTTTCTTCTTTATCAGCAAGTGACATTTGGTTATGGGTGGGTGGGACATGAACTTGTTGGCTTATTCTAAGGGCTTGTAGTTCAGAGCAAAGCTGGGAAGGATCACAGTCTGACCTTAAGACCCAGGACATAGACAGTGGCCGTGCTAGGGAACGGAGGGCATCAGTGCAAAATAAAAATGTATTCTCCCCCAGCATAATTATTTTTATTGTTTTGGGCCCCGCTCTGGGGCCTATTTATTGTTATTCCCTGCCTGACTTTTGGCCGGGGCAGGGAATCCGGAATGACGTGTGTGTGACATCATTTGGGATTCCCTGCCCTGGCCAGAAAACGTGGAGGCAGAGGAGGTATAGAAGTACAAGAGCTGGCGAGACCGAGGGGGCTTGGGGTAGGCATTTGGAAAAAAAATGATGATTGCACTAGGGCCCTCACAGAACACGGTCCTGGTACATTTCATTGAGAAAATTAATTTACATTTTTTTAATCAAGAATTCATTAAAGCCATTGACGCCCTCCCACAGGCAGCTCTATTGAGGGTTCGTTTCAGTTCAATATTATATCATTACATTCAGTCTCATGGCTAAGAGTGAATGTAAAACACTATATGGCCCCAATACTACCAGTGTGACAGATACCATCCTAAATACAACCTAGCAAGAACTATTATTATTACTTTATATTTAGTCATCTCTCCGTGCACCATCCCTCTCTCAGGCTCCAATGTCTCTGCTGCTGCAGCCTCATTATAAAGACAATCATTTCAGGGAATTGACGCCTTTGTATTGAGGTGTTGGAGAAGACTGCTTAGAGTCCCTTGGACTGCAAGAAAATCCAGTAAATCAATACTATATGAAATCAAAACAAACTGTTCACTGGAAGGTTTGACCATGAGGCTAAAGCTCAAATATTTGGGCCATATCATGAGAAGACAGGAGAAAAATTATGCTGGGGAAGATTGAAGACACAAGAAGGGGGAGGCAGAGGCAGAGATGGATATATAAGGTCATTGTAGCAATGAACATTAGCTTGAGGTAGTTCAGAGGGGCAGTCGCTAACAGATGCTCGTGTTCTGCAGTCCATAGTGTCACAGAGAGTCGAACATGACTGAATAACTAAACAACGCAAGTTAGTAAATTCAATGCCCCCACATTTACTTTTCATGTAATGCCTACCTTGAGAGCTTCTTATATCCCACAGTATATTATATATTATTCTATTTATGGAAAACAAAATTCCCAAAATCCATTGCTATAGGAACTGGAGGGGAAGAGATTGACAACCCCGCCCCTAAATTTCTTAATGTGCATATGCATTTGCGTAGAAGTTATTTTGTGTATAAAATGAGATGTGTACCCCCAGAATGATTTTGCCTCTTATGGTATCATGGTCAGCTTGTTTATGGAGTGGTGTGTATGACGACAGCTTTGATGGGGGAGAAGCCTAAAGTGAAGTGCTGTGTTGTTGCAGGTTGCCATGGCAGCAGTGAAAGTTGCAAAGACAATGTGAGCTTCCTGCAGTTACCTTCATGTGTATGCTCTGCAGCAGCTGACACCACCTAACTTACAGAGATGTATAAGCTATAAAACAGGCCTTGATCCGGGGAATCCCTATCACCAACACACAGAAACCCGCTGAGGAGGGGACCTACCGGGGGGATCCATTCACTGGCCGCTCCAACTAGTCTCTCCAATTGACAAAGAGCAATTATATGCGCACAAAAATCGACATGTAACTTGTCACCGCTTTTAAGTGTTTTTTTTTTATTTATTTCAATATAATTGATGGAAACTTACTTGTAAGTCATGACTGTCTTGTAAGACTTCGGCTTACAGGATATGAGGGTTCCTGGATTTTTTTTATCTATTTACTTTTATGTACCTTATTTTATTAAGGAGTGCTTAGAAGCTCTGCATTTACTGCCTATAATCAAACAAACATTCCCTCTATGGGGCAGCCCACTGCAGCTCATGAAGACACAGACTCTGCTGTACTTGCTGTGCTGTGTCTCATACTAACCAATCAGTGACCATCTCTCAGTAACATTCTGCAACTTGCTGCTGAGACGTGGTCCCTGATAGGCTACTACAGCCCTATAGAGTTTGTGTCTTCATACACTGTAGAGGGCAGGCCCATACGGGGACTGTTTATTTGATTGTAGGCAGTAAAAACAGAGCTCATAAGCACTTCTTAATAAAACAAAGTATATAACAGTAGATAGATACACAATATATTATATGCCTCATAAAATCCAGAAACCTTCAGTATCCCTTAAACTATGTAACAAGACCACTCATGTGTCTAATGTATCTGTGTGGAGGGGTACCTATATCCATTTAATGGCAATATAGTTTCAACATTACGTCTCTGTGACACTTTACTGCCAGGGGGAAATAAATAATATGTTTCTTTTTGTCTTGAGTTAGCTTTTGTGTTAGTTTTATTACTTATTTTATTAAAGGGATATGTAAGTGAGCTGGGTTTCAAATGTTTCCTAATAAACAGCTATCAATTAGTAGAAAAATATGTATTAGATTGGAAAGTTGAATGTACTTATATGCTGGATACTGATATGTAGATGTGCACACCCCTAGGAAGCTTACATAAAGTGTACCCTGCAGGGTACAGTGTGTGACCTCTACAGTAAATGATGGTTGGTGGGGTCACAGCTGAATTTGCCCATAAGGAGACCAGCAGAGAGAAGAAAAGAGACAGTAACTGCCAGATTGTGATACAAATGTTTCAGTCTTTACTTCCTTCTGACTGGCCAAACCAATATTTCAAATTGTATACCAGTTTAGCCTGGGTTTGGAGGGTGTTAACCCTAAGTTTCAACTGACAGGAATTAAAAGATATTTTGCTATCTTCAAAGTGAGTGTTTAAATGCTTATTTGTTTGTTTGTTTTTTAATGCAAAAAAAATGTTTTCATACACTACTAATTATCCGATATCAGATGCACTCACAATCCAGCTCACTTACATATCCTTTTAAGTCACAATAGGTAGTGCTGCAACAGTATGTCTTTCCCTTTGTTGCACTCTTGTATAGCCAGTCCTAAGGACTCTTTATTGACCAATCTTAGTTCTTATTGAATTCTCACTGATTTAGCAGGAAAACAATTGATTTGGTACTCTCAAACCTGCCAGCATCCCATGACTAGTGTTAAAAACTGTTTCCTATATGTACTTAACCCTGTGCAGCCCTATGGAATATGTTGGCAAGTTAAATAAAGGATAATAATAATATTTAATGTTTCTTCTAACAACTAGCACATGGAAAAAATAATAATTTACATGTTAAAAGTTCCCAGAAAACTAAATAATTTATTACATGAAAGTTAAGATAATTAAATGATTCATTTCATGAATGCTAATTGTTTTAAGTCATCATATTGGCTTCAGGCAGCATTGTATCACTTATTATTTCTCAATCCCTACAGTTTCCCAGTAGTGACACCCTGAATGTAATTTCCCAAATCAATGGAAATCTGAGTGTAATACCCCAAGTTGCCATCAGAGGGCGAGAGGAGGCTGAGACTCAGTGTGACGTCACAATGGGTTGAAATACGCAGAGCGCGCTCAGTGATACATTGTAACTGGAGACAGCTCAGTGATACAAAGTAACAAGAGGACTGAGGCAGAGCCGGCTCACAGCGCAGGGATACCGAGTGACCAGGGGACCTGCTGGACACTGACTAGAGCACCGGCCAGGACTGAGAGACAGCCAGGTAACTGCCAGTGTGACCTTCACATCCTGCAGTAACTGGGTCATATAGAGAGTCAGTTCCTGGAGGGTGCCAGTTTGGCTAGTTATTTGATGATGTTTTGGCTAGTTATCCCTGCGCTTAGGCTCCATCAATCCAGATAGTTGCCTTGGTACTGGATAGTTACCCCTGGTTTTGGGTCGACTTAAGTGTGACTACTTGTCCTTGCTATTTGCCCCTTGATCTAACAACTTGCCCCTTGATCTAACAACTTGCCCCTGGATCTGACTGCCCTTACAACACAACTGATTACCCATGGATGTTGCTACTTACCCTTCATCTTTCTAGTTGCCCCTAATTCTAATACCCCTTGCCCTGGCTCTGTACCCTCCACCAATCTAACTGATTTCTCTTGACTAGGCTATTTCCATTGGTTGTAAGATCCTCTCACTGTGGCTACTTGCCATCTGTCTACTTGCCCCTATTTCTGGGTTCTCCCTTGGTGTCTTTACTTGCCCTAAATCTGGATAGTTACTCTTTGATTTGAAATACCTCGAAATGTGGCTACTTACTCCTGGATCTGGCTAGTTGTTCTGAATTCTACTTGCCCCCTGGTTCTGATCTACTCCTCAGTGTGGCTACTAGACCCAGGCTTCCTCTCATTACAGCTGATGACTCTCAGTATCACACCGGCCTCATGTCATGGTCTCTCAGAGGTCGTGTAGAGGCTACTGATTCACTTCTGCTGTCTCATAATGTCAGGAGGGGGGACCCCCCCCCCCATCATTGCCAGTGTGCATTGTGTGTGTGTGTATACTGTTATACTGAGCTCAGTGTGTGTATATATATTTATCACATACTCATAATTCATCTGTGCACTAGTATAGTAAGATATATGGACCGATATATATATATATATATATATATATATATATATATATATATATATATATATATATATATATATATATATACATATATTATGACTATGAGATGTATACACTAAGATAACCTGGCAAATAAATATGTTCCTTGGCAAAAAGTCTATAACATGCATCTTCTACTGCAGAAAGTTGTGTGCTGTGCTATGTTGTACATGGGTGTAGAATATGTCACGTGACAAGGTTGGGGGTGTACAGGGGCATATAGTGAGGCAGGGTGACAAGTGATATACAGCAGGGCTTTAACAAGTCACTGAAGCCTGGGGGCCACATCTCTTAATATGTTACTGTCATCTCCTAACTATATATATATATAATGGTATATAGTTTGTGGTATAGTGACTGTGCTTACAGTGGTATATAGTGTGCTAGGGTGGCAAGGGGGTGTGTCCAGTAAAAAAAAAAAAAAGCCCCCTTAAGACTACCCACCAAGAAAAGGCCAGGACAAGATGTTTCCTATGCCACCCTCCATTTCTTAGCCAATCACAGGAGATCATGGGGAAAATAACCCCAGGATGTTACCTGTGATTGGCTGGAATTACTGTAGAGGTGGATTTGAGGACAGACCACTGGCCCCTGTACATGCAGATCTGTCACAGAGGATGAGTCTCTGGTGCTGAATTCCTTGTGTCTCTCCCCGAGGGTGGGGGGAGGGGTTACACATTCCTTGTCCTACACCCCCTGTAGCTACCACAGTACAGACCTCCTCTGCACATCAATAGCTATTATACAGCAATGCTGCACATCTGGCCAGTGTGTATAATAATAAGTGCACAGCTGGATCATCTGAGATTGTACAGATCAATCTAATATCAGTCAGGGCTATTTTTTTGGGTTTGTTTTTTATTTACTATTCGAAAATAACTAAAATGCCTTTATCTGCATTTGCAAATGAGTTTGTTACTGCCGACATCCCTTTCAGATAATCCCTCAGATTAGTGCCTGGCTCTGCAAGTCAATTTCCCTTAAAAAAGTGATTAGGATTATTTATAATTATATATATTATTATTCTTTTATTATTATTATTATTATTATTATTATTAACTTTTATTTGTAACGCGCCAACATATTCCGTAGCGCTGTACAGGGGATAAGAACAAAGAAAGTACAATATTGACAAAAAGAAAATGATGGGCCCTGTTTTGAGTTTGTGTGTGCGTGCGTGCGTGCGCGTGCGTGCGCGTGCGGCCTACTCATGCTAATCCGTTCCATGAACCTTTTCCAAATGTCCTTAGTATTTTCCTCTATTTCATCCAATGGATTACGCTCCACATAAGGCATCATTTAAACACTTCTATTTGCAGATGTACTGGTCAATCAGCCTTTCTAATACACCAACCATGCCAAGCCTAGTTTGTTATCTTATTCTTTTGGGTGACTATTGTTTATGTTATTATGTTTCAAGTCTAAAGTATATGACATTATAATGAATGAACACTTGCAGACAACATAGAGTAATACCTCTGATCAGCCATGCTAATCTCTGGGGTCTGCACATGCTCATACTTCTCTAGAACTTGGGCCGTGAGGAGGATTTCTTCCCCAAATAGTAATATTTATTGAATAATCAACACAAACGTCACCTGAGAAATTGTAATAAATCATTTTCCAGGGACCATATAGAAGATACTGTCTGGACCATGTGGCAAATTCATAGAATAAAGATTATAAGTGAAAGCTGTTTTATTTTTTTTACTTAAAACTGACCATGCCCAGACGGTATCTCAGCGGGCAAGTCTAATTGCTCCTTGTAGTCATGCTCAAGTCTTTTGATATGCATATATATGGCTTTTTATTGGGATTATTTTTTTTTAGATGCAAGTTGCTTATATTTGATAATATTCTATATTTAGAGTCCCGGGAGATAATTTATAGTTATTGGCGATAATTAGAGCATCCACTTTCAGTTTATTGGGTGGATCAGAAAGGCTGACCGGTTAAAAATTGCAAACTTCAGTGTACGTTTACTGTACGAAAGCTTAAGTGTTAATAACATTCAATTGATAAACTACTTGTTATTACTTTATAGTTTGTAATTATACTGTATTAAGACCCTCCTGCAGAAGTCGTTCCTTATTCTGCTTGAGTTATTTATATACACTTCCACAAAGACTGGGGAGGGGGTATTTCCTCTTACACAGAGCTCGGCTGGTATGTTATGGCTTGTGACTGATAGTGTGTATGGATGGAGTAGTCTTAAAATAACCTACTGATGAAGATGGAAAAAAATATCTGTCCAGAACAATCTGTCTACCAGAGAAAGCAAGAGGTGAATGAATTGTAGTATATGTATGTGTGTATATCTATATATATATATATATATATATATATATATATATATATATATATATATATATATATATATATATATATATATATATATATACATATATATATATATATTAGTCCGATTCACTTTACATCAGATCCCTTCCCTCTCCAATTAATGAACTACCTTCTAACTTTTCACAACTTCCTACCTATATAAACTCTCACTTTCTTCCTGGCCGTTGCTATTCCATTTCTGCCTCTTCCATTTCCTTCAGGCTGTAAGCAGCGAGTTTCCATTCTTGTAGGGTGCTTTGAAAAAAAATCACTTTTCAAAAGATTTGAAGCTCAAAACAGGGCCCTCCTTTTTTCTGCAGTTTTTAATATTGTACATTTCCACTTTCTATCGCCGGTACAGCGATACGGAATATGTTGGCGTGTTACAAATAAAAGATAATAATACAATTATATATATATATATATATATATATATATATATATATATATATATATATATACTGTATATTCCATTGTGTTTTAGGAAAAAAAATATTTTCCCATTTCATTTTAAAATTAATCTAATGATGATTTTTTCAGGCTCAAAGTTTTGAAACACACATATACATGATTTTTCCTATCATACAGTGGTCCTTTAAGAACATATTGTCCTCCATTCATTTCCTAGCGCAGCACTTTGCAGAACCAGCCAACTCTATTTTTTGTTACCTGATCTGTAAAGTCCCGCACAAGTGTCAGGTCTCTCACAGTGTACTTTATTATAATGAGCTCCTGGCACAGCGAGTCCACACAGGTGCACTGTCTAGACGAAAATGTACGAGACCACGAACATCTGCATCATAATAAAACCCAAAAGTACTTATCTTTGTGTAAATATAAATATATATATATATGTGTGTCTGCATAAAAAACTAAAAAAAAACTAAAAAAAACTAATAAAAAAAAAAAATATATATATATATAAACACAAACTTTACATCCAGTGGTATTATTTCCACTGACATGATATCCTTTGATTAATTACTAATTTGTTAACAGATTAACAATTAATATCAGTATTTGAAAACTTTAGAGTTGACGATGGTGTTTAAGACATCAGCAGATACACTTCTTTCTGCCCCTTATGAGGTGTCCAGGGCATGGGAGAAGATCTTCCCAGAAGATAAGCAGATAAATGACCATCTCCTAGGTAGCTATGGTGGCCCCAGCAGGACAAACACTGACCAGTCAAGAAGATTAGGACATATTCCTGGGCAGAATGGAACCCCAACACTGACCCCGGGGAATGTAGCGCCAACACTGCACTCCCCTACTCCATGTATGAGATATGGCTCCAGTAGACCATAATATCCTAAAGTACTAATGTCATTTTTAAAGCTATATTGAATTTTTATTCCAAGTCCTAATCCATTACTAAATATAGAAATGACACGTTGCTGTATGATCATTAAATAACCCTTTACATCTTGGGCTTTTCACAGCACTAAGGGCCTCATTCAATTGCGATTTGGCCAATTGAATAGGGCTCTAAATAAGCACATAACATATATTTTTTAAAGAAGTTTTTAGTTAGTAAGCATCTATCCAAAAGCAAGGTTTTCACTAACTAAAAACTTCTTTAAAAAATACATGTTATGTGCTTATTTAGAGCCCTATTCAATTGGCCAAATCACAATTGAATGAGGCCCTAATTCTGGCCTGGGCAGTTTACCTGTTACCCCCGGATGTCACGTCTGTGCCAGTATCACGCTATATATATATATATAAGGGTGTGATCACCTATATCTATATACACCTAACTACACCTCTTTATTTGAGGAGGAGACGTGTTTTGTTATATTACGTCCTGTCACACACACCTTGTTTACGTGACTATCGCTGGAGGCTCTGAACTCTCTCACCTAATGGAAAATGTCCATCATACGATGTGGCGCCATCCTCATTTATATACATAGCCATTTACCATCTGCTGGTTATCTACGTTCGTGTTCACTTTAATGGGATATCCTGGATGTAGATAATATCCCTGTGTATCTATTTACCCTGTAAAATTACATTTTTATTTAAAGTACAATATTCAATATTTTTTTGGTTGCTTCAGAGTTCTGGTTTGAAAGGAGAATGAAAGTGGACTTTTTCCATAAAACGGCAAGTAAAAAAAACTATTTTATGGTTTGAAAATATTTTTTGCCCCATGTTCTACTTGGATAGCTAACGATAAGAAGCCTGATGTCGGCTCTGTAAGGAAGGTCTCATCGGCCTCCTCTCCCTCAGGCTCTCTCAGTATGATAGGGTTTGTTATGGTAATTGTTCTTTTGGAGCCCAGGAGTCGGCTCACATTCCTGTTACAGGTACAATGGGGTGAGATGACCCTACAGTGTTCTCTGATACAATTACTATGACAATAAACACTGCCTAAGTATCACATTTTAGAAAAAAAATTAATAACATATAGTATATTGTGTTTGTGTGTGTATATATATATATATATATATATATATATATATATATATATATATGTATATATATATATATTGTTTTTTTTATAACTTATTTTTAGATGTCCAAATATACTATTTTTCTAGCTGCACTAACTCTTTTGCCCACCATAAACTAAACAAAATTCCAGCAAAACTGGCCTTAGAACTCCATTGGTTTTAGCACAGCCGGAATATTACAAGTACTAATTAAAGTTACACAAAATGGATATTCTATTAGACCTGTAGCGCTAGATTGTAAATAAAGTCTGATCCACAAATGAAAAAGTATCACGTTTCTGTAAAACAAAAATATTACGAGTAGTAAATAGGACTCGCAAGGGCTTTTATAAATGCTTATTAGAGCTGTAACAGCAATTAAACACACAATACTGTACTAAAAACCCACAAATATCTCTTCTCTCCTGATATTTGCTAATGGAAAAGTCTTCTCCCAGCCATATGTGACAGACTGAATCAGCAAATATAACTTATTGGCACTCATTAATCCGTAGCCTACAATTGCAGATTACGTGTAACTTCCATGTTTTACTGACGTCATGATGACGTCTCATTTACTATTAACTGTGTCTAAGAAGTAAATTACGGGCTTGCTGTAATATTGTCAGATAAAATGATCACGCCCCTTGAAATAGGACTTAAAAAGGCAGGGTTTGCGAGTTTTGGCTTAAGGAGGTAAATTGCGAGCTGGAGTCAATAGAATACATCTAAACATTTAGAGGAAAAATACCTTTTGCAGCCAAAACTACGGGTTAGAGTCACTTATGGGCTTCTAATAGAATAGGGCCCCAAGCATGGGTGTAGGAACTGGGGGGGATGTGTGGGACATCCCCCCCCCCCCCCAGATTTTTCTATGTTTACGTGTGTGTGTGTGTGTGTATATATATATATATATATATATATATTTATATTTATATTTATATTTTACGGCCTGTGTATACAATGAACTGTATCCCCCCCTGCAGAATTATTCTGGCTCCTACACCCCTGGCCCCATGTCTCACTATCTTTGATAGAAAACAACTGAAAAGTGTTGGGCTATATACAATTATAATTGCAATACCCATAAATCTATATTGTCCATCTCTTCTCTCCTGATATTTGCTAATGGAGAAGTCTTCTCCCAGCCGTATGTACAGTAACTGAAACCCTAATGAGGATCCGGCCTCACATTTGATAAAGGAAGAACAAGTTCATTGTTTTTTTCTTTCTCTCCTCTCTATAAAAAAAATATATCAAAACTTAATTAATTTATAAAAGGATTATCAGGTGTTTCCTTCCTGCTCGGATAGTGCAGTATATCAGATCACAGACTCTTGGCTCCGTTATTAGAATTTGGAGACCCAATTAGACTCCTATTTTAGTTGCTTTGTCTTGTAGCTGTGCTAGTCCTCTGACTTTTTATTTATTTATATATATATATATATATATATATATATACAGCCTTATTAAATTGCAATTCTGCAAATTTAAAAAGGCTCTATTTAATTTGCCGAATTGCAAATTAATAAGGCTGAAAATGATTAAGTGTATGTTGATGCCCCTGGAGGGCTCCATGATACCTTGGTGGAAGAGCTGTCATTGTATGGTTTTGATGCAACATCATTCTTGGCCAATGAGGGGAAGGGGCACCGGTGCAGGCGCCAAAGAAAATCTGTGGGGATACTGCATATAGTATAAATATACCACACAACTGCTTCTCTACACATAAACACACACATATAGAAAAATCTGGAGGGGATTTGTCCCCCCCTCCCCAGTTCCTACACCCAGGGGTATGGTGCCAATTTCAATCTTATCCTATTATAAGGCGCAAAGCTCTGAACTTCTGCCTGTTACCCCCTTTTCCATCCCTTCCTCTATAGATAACTACACACACACATCATCCAGTTCTCAGGATGTGATGTAACAAGCACAAAATGGATTCCTGTACTCATAAACAGTCTTCATAAATTCAGATTTTCAAAAAATGTGTTACGCCCTTGACTTACTGCTAATATTGTCCGTTTGGTACAAACGTTTTATTTTGTGTGACTCGGATAATCTATTTAGGACTATTATTGTACAAGTAGTAATTCTGTGATGTCATGGATATTATTGTTTTTGCTTCTTACTTCCCAGACGCCACCCGTTCCCTCTATTGTTTAAATCGGATTCATTACTGCCATTACAAGGAGGCTTTGCCTCCTAAACAGGTTCCTTCGCTGACCGATATCTCCATTTATCCTCTTGTTTTCTGATTCTAGGTCACCAGAGTTTGTTTTGTGCAGAAGAGCTTACAATTATCAGTTAGCAATTTCTTAAACTGGAGACTTAAATAGAGTCTCCAGTATTCTTCCTTACGTTATCCAGCTTATCATTATCACCAATATTGTGGTGGAAGGTTCCTGGATGTTACCAGGTATATTATCCCTGGGTATCTATTTACTTTTATGTACTTTAATTAATTAACTAATTAATTAATTAAGAATGGCAGGTAAAAAAGAAGGCATTTTAAAGGGATGTGGAAGTTTCCTGGATGTTTCTAGGTATATAATATGCCTGTTTATCTATTTACTTTTATCTACTTTATGTTATTAAGAAGTGCTTATACTCTCTGTTTTTACTGCCTAAAATAAAAAAAAATAGTCCCTGTATGGGTCTGCCCACTGCAGTGTATGTAGACAAAGACTCTACTGCACTTGCTCTGCTGTCTCATACTAACCAATCAGTGACCATCTCTCAGCAACATGATGTATTTAATAGACTAGTACCCTACACTGCACATCCAGCCCTACAGAGTCTGTCTCTGCATACGCTGCAGTGGGCAGACCCATACAGGGACTATTTGTTTGATTATAGGCAGTAAATACAGAGTTTATAAGCACTACATAAAAGTAAATAGATACCCAGGGATATTATATACCTTGTAACATCCAGGAACCTTCCATGTCCCTTTAAATCACCTTCTTCTTTAGCTGCCATTCAGAGCTGCTGTGAGGTTACAATAGTTTCCCAACACTTTAAGTAACAGGTCAGGCCAAGATAAGGCGACACAAGCAGTTATACAAACCTATTTAATATAAATGTACCCAGTATTTTATGCAAAAATATGTTGTCATATGTTTCTTTTTTTTTTAATGCTTGCCAATTTAATATACTTTTTTTAAAGGACCATTGTATTTAAATAATAACTTTGGTTTTGAAGGTTGTTTAAAAAAAAAAAAAAAGTAATAATATAAGCAGCTGTGGAAGCCATAAGCCAATAAGAAACACTCTTGGTTGCCTTTGTTGACCAGAGATCTTATCTGTATCCATGGTTCAGTTAAGTGTCTGCTGCTGTTAAAGCAAACTACTACTTTGAAAATGAAACTTCCTTTTTTACCAGGGAGCGAGGTGAAGGAGCCTTAGGGCCTCATTCAATTGGGATTTGGCCAATTGAATAGGGCTCTATATAAGCACAGTGCATATTTTTTTACAGAAGTTTTTAGTGAGTGAAGACCTCGCTTTTGGATAGAAGTTCACTAACTAAAAACTTTTGTAAAAAAATATGCTGTGTGCTTAAATAGAGCCAAATCGCAATTGAATGAGGCCCTTAGTGTAATGTACGGAGTGGTATTTAGTACTGGAGAGGCTCTAATACCATTCTAGCTGCCATATAATCTAATCTGCACACTCCTTGGGCTTCTGGAGGGCATCCTCCTCCTGCTCCTGTTTGGGCCTCTTCTGTGACAGTTCCAAGAATCTGGGGTGCAGAGATAAGGACGGGTCTGCTTGGCATGCTTGTCTGTTCTCTGTGTATGTGCAGAACAGTATGTCCTACACGTGGGGTCCTGGCACCTCCGCTGTGCAATGCTGTGTTACGTGACAATGTCTGGGTAATTCTATATGTAGCTCTGTTGCCTTTTGTATTAGGCCCTCCTGCTTTTTGTTTGTTGTTTGTTGTTAGACAATTAAAAAAAAAACATTTATAGCAGCGCAGCACAAGGCAGCAGCAGTGTCTAGATATTCCAGTGCCATCTCATAGAGTCAAGGCTTAGGTAAACTGTTAGGGTGAGGGTTAGGGTTAGTTCAATGGTTAGGCTAACATTATAAGCTTAGAACTTTTCTCACATATCGCAGCGCTGCAAAATATCGGCAGCGCCATCTAGCAGTTGGAGGCCGCACTGCCACGGCGGACCTGTCCTGACCCCATAATAGGATAGATCCCTGCTGCGACCTGGGTTTAATTCCAGTCAGGTAATCAATAGGTCACACCACCCTGAAACCAAGCAAGCTTGGGCCTGGTCAGTACTTGGATGGGAGACTAGCTAGGAATACCAGGAGCTGTATACTGTGTCGCACTGGAGAAGGAACTGGCAACCCACTCCAGTATCTATGCCATGAACGCCATGAAGTGGATTAGCATGGTGTGTTGCGGTCCATTAGGTCATGGAGAGTTGGACATGACTGAACAACATGTAGGTGTATGTAGGCACTAATAATCACTGTGTCAGGAACAAATATGGTTCCACACAGTGGTGGAGCTACTGCCGGTGCAGTTGGTGCAAAGTACTGGGGCCCGCAACAGTGTAGGGGCCCTCTTCTACTTGTGTAAAGAGGTTACATGAGAGAGCTAATGAGATAATTATTTTTATATAAAGTTGATCCGATTCCCCACGTATATTTCTGGCTTTTTAATTGTCTTCCAGCTGCCTACATTGTGCATAGAAGTTGATGGGCTGGGGGGGCTTTATTCCCCATGTCCCCACCACCACCATACACACAAACCTTATTCAGGATCTGCCATTTTTGTTCTTGTTAAACATTTTTTGTTTTTACTCAGAAGAAAAAAACATAAATATTTGCAATAAAAACAAACTTTCATTAAATGGACATTTTTTTTGTCTTGCATTTATATAAGCATGCTTGTCCTTGTCAGCCAATGAGCAGTAATATAGCTGTGTGAGTCGTGTTTGTCTAGTAACTAATTCCATGTACAGGCACGCACTTGCTCTGCGCAGTGTCTATTACTTACAATTTAATTTTATTTAATATTCCTCCATGCAAATCCTATCTTTGGTAATGTTTTGGAGCACGCTCTCTGCTCTTTTATGACTTGTATTAGTTGTTGCATGTCCCTTTAAGTATTTGCAGTTAATCTAACATCAATTAGGGGCTGAGGGTGTTGTTTGGAGAGGGGTAATTTAGATTTGGAATTGCTCGGGGCAATAGATTAGCAGATCAATGGATCAGTGTGTTCCTCTGTGTGGGCCTGAGTAATAGCCGCACTGTTTAGGTGATCTGTCCTCCTTGCCGTCTCGGGTGTCTCTTTATCTTGCCATGTGGGGGAGCAGGACATCTGTGAGCTCCCTCTATTATTCATGAAGACTTTTGTGTTCCTAACAATAGAATAATAATGTCCCTGTTACATTGTAACTCGAGTAAAGGAGCAGCTACCACAAAACTCACAACCTCCATAGATTGAAAAAACGCACATATGTGTGATGTTTGTAACAATATTCCCAGAGATACAGAAGAGGAGCCCGCAGTGCAACCCCCCTCGGTGCCAACTTACTTAGTATCCCTTCCCAAGACCCCTTCCTAGAGCAGCAACCTTCCCTAAGACCCTTTGCCATAGCTCCTCCCCTTTCCATAGCCCCTCCCCTTTCCTTACCTCCTGCCTGCAGCACAGCTCCAGGACACGCATGCTCCACTTTCCCGCCGACATCCTCTATGGGATTGGGCTGATTGGACAAGGGCCCCCCCCCCCCCCGCTGCACCATATGCACATATACTATCTCTACATAGCAGCCAGTCCCTTTTTAGCACAGCACCCATCCCTATCTCCCCTTACAGAACCCATTCCCCTGTAGTTTGCAGTCAACCAGCCCCTTGCTCTCTCACCTCTTCCCTGATACACCCCCAGCATGCTGATCTGCTCCACACCTTTTATTTATTATATTCAATAATGATCCACTATGGGAAGCCATTGCCTTTTGCTCATCTGGCGCGATATCTTCCATTTGCTGCTAAAAGGGATTCCATCAAGTCCTGCAAACTTTCAATAGAAACGGCTGAATCATTATTTCCACTGCTGCAATTGTATAACTAGTATTTTTATAATGGTATTTGGCTGTAAATACCCCCCAGTGTCCCATTTCCCGAGATCTATAAGGATTCAGCATTAGAAATATCTCTTTCTGAGCATGAACGAGCATTTAATAATGTAAGATTTTATTGTAATGGCCGGCAGGAGATGGAGGAATACAGAAGGGTATTGATGGCGGCTGCTTAATGCTTAGTCTATTTATAGAAAGCCACGAACGCTGCAAGACTTCTTGCTGGCTCCTACAGAAAACCACTGTTACTTATTCTGGCGCTGCTTGTATATAAATATCTCAGCAGATTGTGATGACAAGCATTATCTAGGGTAGCGGCCTATGTGTCATCCATTAAAGGGCCAGTGTAACACCCCAAGAGGAGCCGCTGGGTGTTTATTATGTATTGATCATTAAAGGGACAAGGAAGGTTAATGGATGTTATAAGGGATATAATATACCTTTGTACCCATTTACTTTTTATGTGACTTATTTTATTAAGACGTGCTTGTAAGCTCTATCATTTTTCTTCATAAAATCATTTAAAAGTTCCTAGCTGATTTCTGCCCCTGCAGCTCATGAAGATAGTGTACTTAGAAGTACAGGGATTGCACTGTCTCCCAGTAAAAAAAAAATCAGTGGCGACATTCTGCAACATGCTACTTGAGAGAGGTCATTGATTGATACATTTGAAACATTTCACTTCACAGTCTGTGTATTCATGGGCTTCCGACGGCACACCCAAACAGGTACAAATTGATTCATTTTAGGAACAAAAAACAGAGCTTTTATTCACTCCTTAATATAGTACATACAAATAAATGTATACACGGGTATATAATACTCCCAGTGACATGTGGAAACCCCCCACGTCCTTTTATATCAAATTCATGTTTTAATGATTTAAAATAGAAATCTTCATTTATTTTAATAGACTATAATACAAGGCTTGACAAATACCGGGAGCCACTGCTTATGAAAGTTTAATGCTAGCTCCTAACTTATAAAATATATCTATAATGGGAATTGCCTAGTATGTAGTCCATAACATGGCTCCTTAAATGTTTGACTGGCTCCTAAATAACCTGGTAGATGGCTAATCATTTTAATAAACTCCTACATTGGTTATCTCATTGGAGCCAGACGCTGTATTTCCCAGGAGTTACAATGTGTCCAGCTCTGCCCGACTAATACATGGAAGTGCTTTGTGTTTCTTGCGCTACGTTTTCCTTCCTTATCGTTCTCTGTACGGTTACTTCTGTGTCTCTCGGGTCCAGTTCTCTGCCCTTACAATGTCATTATTGTTTTTCAAATTGTTGTACATACAAACAGGATACATGGCAGCTATGTAAGCTGTGAGCATAAAATCCTTCTTAGATAAAATCTTGTACTGCTGGTAGCCCGAGGGGTTATATCTCACGGGAATTTCCTCATCTCTTTTGTTCTATTATCCAGTGACTGATCAAAGTCCCCAATTTTTAAACCCCCTCAAAATGCCTTAAAAAAGGCATTAGCACCTAAACCGGGCCATTTAGGGCTGAAACAAAAAATTAGGGAAACAAGTGTGTGTGTCTATATATATATATATATATATATATATATATATATATATATATATATAAATTTTATTAAGAAGTGCTTATAACCTCTGGTTTTACTGCCTAAAATCAAACAAATCTGTGTCTTCATAAACCCATACAGGGACTATTTGTTTGATTTTAAGCAGTAAAAAATAGACCCTATAAGCCCTTCTTAATAGAATAAAGTACATACAAAGTCAATAGATACACAGGGATATTATATATCTAGCACCATCCAGGAACCTTCCATATCCCTTTAATAAAACACCTGTGTGACATCTCCAGGTGATCCTACTCTCCCTGATAGTGATGATGTGCCTCGGGTGTGGCGGCACTAGTCACTGCTCAGGTGAGAGCATCTGATGAGGAAGTAATATCAGGAAGGGAAGAAACTTTTACTGTAATGTGTTGGCGCAATACCTGGGATCTGATATGACTTCCTGCTGACTTACTCTACACGAACACCTTGCATGTCGACATGCCAATTATATATATATATATATATATATATATATATATATATATATATATATATATATAATTATACACACACTAGAATCACGGTTATCCGGCACCCTACTAACCGGGACTCTCAAGGAACCGGCACTGGCATCAATTCCCAAATATTAAAAAAACTCACGCTAAACCGGCATAACCGGCAGTCCGAGACTGGAAAAAAAAAGAAAAAACTAACCTTTTTCCTAATTTATTATTTAGTTTAGGTGCTAATGCCTTTTTTGGGGGGTTTAAGGGTTGCTTAGACCCTTAAAATCGGGGACTCCCGATTAACTGGTAACTACAGTTATCCGGCAATAGGGTGTCCCCGTGGGTGCCGGATAACAGGGGCTTTAATATATATATATATATATATATATATATATATATATATATATATATATATATATAAACAAATCTGTGTATCTATTTACTACATTTACTTTTATTTTATTAAGAAGTGCTTATAACCTCTGGTTTTACTGCCTAAAATCAAACAAATCTGTGTCTTCATAAACCCATACAGGGACTAATTGTTTGATTTTAAGCAGTAAAAATAGAAATTGTCCACCATAAGCTAAAGCATCTCCCTTCCTACTCCCTTGTTTTTTTTTTTTACTTTTTGCAAGAATATTTGCTTATACACTTATTTTTCAGAATCTATTTTTGTTGAGCCAACACGATGTGTCCACCTCTGTATCATAAAATATTGAATGTTGGCACCCAACCAATCAAAGGCGCTCTGCCAAAGGAGGTCATTGGGCCCGTGTGCCAAGTGCAGGTGAATACAGTGTTGTGTTGTATCAAAAATATCTATAAATATCATATACACGGTGACTTGGAAAAAGCTCTATTCAGCATTGATGGTTGTGAACGGTTTTATTAGAAAATGTTCATGAACTTGACGGGAGAAACGTCTTCAGAGATCAGTTATCTCGTTCTTGACACATATGCTATGTTAGAAGTAGACCGTCGTTATTCTCTGGATTCATTCCATTGGCCCACTGACCAAATGAGGTTGGATAAAAATCATGAAACCAAATTAATACAAATAATTTTGAGGCCGATGTCCTTTTGCAATTTCCAAGTGGCCATTGGAATCCAGTGCAGAAGGGTATGGATTGTAGAAGATGACCATGAGGTCATGTTTATATTCATTTATTTATAACCAGATAATCTATATGGAAGGGAACTGTCCTGACCTTTTTATAGTTTCTATATATGACCTGTACTTTTTTCCCCAGGATAGTTTTCGGATGACGCAAGCCTATTTCTATTTTTACTGACCCTTACTGTGCACTGCCTCATTATGCAACATGCTACTTGAGAGAGGTCACTGATTGGTTAATTTGAAACACTGCACTTCACAACTGTGTATTCATGAGCTGCAGGGTACAAAAAAACAGCTTGTATTCACTTCTTCTTAATAAAGTACATAAAAATAAATGAATACGCAGGTATATTATATTCCCAGTGAAATGCGGAAACCTCCCATGTCTTTTTAATAAACGTCCTGTTTTTAATTTTTTTTAAATAGAAATATTCAGTTATTTTTAAAGTCTGTACTGGTTCTACTTTTACATTTTAACAATTTGTTGAAACAACTTTTTAATTTATTATGACAGATTTTTTTTTATATTTTTGTTAGAAAAACTACAATTTACCTGTTCTTTAGACTGGAGCTCCTCCCATATTTTCCTTTCCTTGCACTCTGCCACCACATATGGGTTGTAACGAAGCGGCTGAACTGAGGGGGGGACGACTATTGCCAGTGCAAGTTTTCTCACAAAAGATAGGATTTTTTTTTTTTTTAAATGGTAATAATTGGATTTCCTTAAAATAGCCCTAAATGGAGACGCCCATTAAATATCTTGTTCTAAGAGCAATGCGTATATAAAATGTCAGAAGTATGATCTTTTTTTCCTCCCCTTATGAGACAATTTGCAAGTTTTTTTTTTTTTTTGTTTTGTTTGTTTCAATTCACAATTAATTCACATATTACAAAAATCAGAGAAGAATTAAAAAGGTTGAACTTGGTGAAGTAAATGTGTTTTTTTTTCCAGTCTCGGTTATTATGTAGCTATGTGATTTGAAACAGATCCATCTAGTCTGCCCATTCTCTTGTGTATATGTTTGGCTTGATTAGCTAAGTAATCTTATACTTATCTTAGAGATGTTTCAATCCTTAATTGTGTGTTGGACCCTGCAATGTCCAATGTAAGGCTGTCCCACTTATCTACTACCATTTCTGTAAAATACTACCTTTGCCGTCCATGTTTATTCCATTAAGGTATTGTTGTTGTCCCTGATTCTTCATCCAAGCTTTCCCAGTAGGACTTATATCTATGTTCCTTGTGACCTTACTGTAAGGATGTGCCTCTTCCGTCTCTCACATCCTCAGTCAACAGGAAGCTATGAATATATTTTGTTCCGTATGGAAGTCCCAGGCTTGTACCTCCCGCCCGGGGCAGGATTTCCTCCATTGAGTGTCATAAGCAGTTATTGACCTCACCGTCTCCTATCCATAATTAGTAATATACATCCCGGACATACCTCCCAACCTGCCACAGACTTCCATATCTACTGTAGCTTCGTATCTATAATCAACGTTGGAAAAACTAACAGCATGTTGGATGTAGAAGGCAACTGTTTTATACTAAACTGAATCTCTGATATTTGACATTTCTATATTTAGAATGAGAAAAAAAATACATAAAATAGCCACAGAGACGGTGCTGCTGAGTACCAGTGGAAAACACCAGTACTATTACTAGACCCGTATTTAAAGGAACACTTTGAACCTGAACAGAAGTAAGATGTTTTATTTGGGAATTGATCACTAATAGAATTCATATTCAATAATAATAAATTACTTTCCAAAAATGACAGGCCCAAAGTTATATCCGCACTTGTTGTGTTAAAGTGGTTTCCTTTGACAACAAGCTTTTACTGTGGGGGCAACCTATTAATGACTATTTGGGTTCTTCTCTGTTCAGATTTTTGTTAAAATGCTTCAGACCTGTCTCTTGGCCAACCTCCCTTCCCACATGATATCCTTATCAGGGTGGAGACAAACAGCTCAACTGGAAGCTGGCACTCAAATCTTGGAAAGTGAATTTAATATTGCTATTATAAATCGTTGGGGCATTAATTATCTATTAATAATTTAATAATAGCAATATTCAATATTACATTCATTTTTCAAGATTGGAGACCTTAAAACCACTGTCTTGTTGTTGGGGCATTAGCTTCTTGTTGGTTTTAAGGTCTCCAATCTTGGAAAATGATTTTAATATTGAATATTGCTATTATACACTGATCATTAATTACTATTTAATGATTTATAATTAATGTATCGACAATAAGCTAGTTGTTTTAAGGTCCTTTTAATGAACCTGTAAGTTTAATACAGGTGTATTGATCACATCCTTGGTCAATTGTACTCAATCAGGAGGCTTTTAACATTTTAGTTGCCACAGCCATATTTCACTCTGCCAAGTGATTTTCCTAACCACTTCTGGAAGATCTTTCCAGTTATTTACCTTTCATTCATTTGGAAAAAAAACAATTTAGGGAAAATGGGCAAACATTGTATTTGCAGAGCGCTCACGTGCCGGGCACGGATATTACAGATGTCGTGTTTTTTTCCACTGTTCTTGGGGACTGTTTTGTAAACACTTCCTCGTCGTGTTTGAGCTTCCTGCTGAGTCTGTCTCTTTCTCGCTCGGAAGGAGCGGTCTGTAAGGTGTCTGTGATGTCTCCTGCCAGCTCAGTGCTGATACAACTGGAAAGGTGGGTCCCTGGGTTTCAGGTGCCCAGGTGACTCAGGAGCAGAGGCTCTGCCCAGACTCGCTCTCCTTCATCGGATGAGACAGCAGAAAAAAGACTGTCTAAATATAGCGACCTGCTCCCATTGGGCGTCACGTAGCAGAAACTATCCTAGTGCAGCCATTTGTGAAGGTGTCTCTTGTGTGCTGAACAGAGGTGACCTTCTGCTGGGCCCTGTGATACAAATATTAAAGAACCACTGTTGGTTTTGTGGCATGTTTAACCAATGAGCCAAAGAAGGTCTGATTGAAGCCTCTATATATGGAATCTTCCATATTGTCTGGTTTCAACATTGATTGATTGTTGTGGTTATCAAATTGATCAAGATATTAGTGGGGGGTCAGAAGGGAAGAGGTATAGGGGAAGGAGATATGTCATAATAGGGTGTCTTAAAATCTGACCCCTTCGCCTTCCCCATACAGACAGCTTGTAACCATAACTGCAAGCCTTGCTCTTCTAGTAATGTAAATGCCCCTCTCTCACACAATTCCACCAAATATGCCTTCAGGGTCCAGCTATTATAGGTATTTTTTTTTTTTATTCAAATTATTGCATTTTTCCTGCTTAATTCTGCTTTTTTTAAGCTCAAAGTTTTCAGACATATGTATTTTTCATGGTTCAGTTATCCATTTACAGGAGGATTGTACCTGTGAAAATAGATGTTTGTGGAATATGAAACGGTGTAAGACAGGAACGTAAGCACTTCATTTATCCTTTTAAGAGAAAACTTTCCTTTTAGCACAGTGTTTCCCAACCCTCTCCTCATTCACCCTAGACAGGCCATGATTTAGGTTGAACATGGTGTGAACACAGATGACGCTACATCATGGCCAGTATGAGAGTGCATGAGGAGAGGGTTGGGAAACACTGTTTTAAGAAGACTTTGCATATAAGAAAATAATTGCATATTGGACCACTAGAGCATTGCTTGCTTGCCTGGAGACTGAGGGGGAGGGTAAAGCAATATGCATTTTGATCCACAGACCAATTTACTCCAGAAACAAATGGTTAATTTAATAATTCCTTATGGAATACTCTGCAGCGTTCATATATTCTAGTTATTGGGGGAATAATCCCCCCTGATAGACATCCTCGGATTCGCTTATCTAACCCTTTTTAGTGTCAGATCTATGGTGCGTGTTTTTTCCCTAGTGTCTAACCCACGCTATCCGGTCTAATTAATTCAGGTACAGAATAACGGACGAGTACTTCTATAAATAAGCCCGAAATCAATCCTGTGCCATCACCTGCAAAATCTGAGTCACAAATCTGTGAAGAGTATCATAAATACAGTAAATTTGCATCATTATGTTATTATATATGTTCTGTATGTTCATACGTCAATGTAGTGATTTAAGGATTATTCTAGCTAGTAACAACTTACACTAGGTTCCTAGAATGTGTTAGTGTATGTGTGTGTGTGTGCGTGTATGTGTGTATATATATATATATATATATATATATATATATATATATATATATATATATATATATATATATATATACACATATATACATGGTGAGCACAAGAGTGAGAAAAGCTCTCCACCGTACAAAGTACAGAAAACGAATAATACATTAATAAGCCCATTTGCATGTCTAAAAGGCGGTGACATGCAAATGAAAATACAATGTACCTCACTCTTTTAATCCAAAAATAGCGAGCAATGTATAAAGTTGCTATTTTTGGATTAAAAGGGTGAGGTACATTGTATTTTCATTTGCATGTCACCGCCTTTTAGACATGCAAATGGGCTTATTAATGTATTATTCGTTTTCTATATACCGTATATACTCGAGTATAAGCCGAGTTTATCAGCCCTTTTTTTAAGGCTAAAAAGGGCCCCCTCGGCTTATACTCAAGACTCTCTCCCCCCTGTGTCTCTAACCCCCCCGTGTCTCTTTCCCTCCCCCTTCTCAACCTAAACCCCCCTCCTCAGCATAAACCCTCCTCAACTCCCCTCCTCCACCTAAACCCCCCTAAATACCTCCCCCCTCTCCCCTCACTTACCTGCTTGTGCTCCGGCCTCCGCTCCTTGACCCGGCACCCGGTATATGCTAATGACGCGGCGCGCATGTGACGTCACATGTGCGCCAGGTCAAGGAGCGGTGGCCGGAGCACAAGCAGGTAAGTGAGGGGAGGTATTTAGGGGGTTGAGGAGGGGGGTTGGGGTTGAGGGAAGTTGAGGGGGGTTGAGGTTGAGGAGGTGGGTTGAGGGGGTTGAGGTTGAGGGGGGTTGAGGTTGAGGAGGGGGGTTGAGGGGGTTGAGGTTGAGGAGGGAGGTTGAGGATGGGGGGTTGAGGTTGGGGGGGTTGAGGAGGGGGATGAGGATGGGGGATGAGGATGGGGGTTGAGGAGAGAGGATGAGGATGGGGGTTGAGGATGGGGGGTTTAGGAGGGAGGTTGAGAAAGGAGGGATGAGGATGGGGGGTTTGAGGAGGAAGGTGCAGGAGGGGTTGAGGATGAGGAGGGGGGTTGAGGAAGGGGTTGAGGAGGGAGGGTGGTTGAGGGAGGGGGGTTGAGGATGGGGGGTTGAGGATGGGGGTTTGCTCACCCCTGGTCTAGACTGTAAGTTTGCGAGTTTTCAATCTTATTGGGTGCTGTAGACAAAGTACATTGGATGCTTGATTTTAAACTGAATAACAGAATCTTCCATTCTTTTGTATTTGTTAAAAAAAAAAAAAAATATATATATATATATATATATATATATATATATATATATAATCTATCAAGTGTATTTATTTAAAATGCTGATTTTATTTTTAAACTACTGTAAATGTAGTATTCCTGGGATAACAATGTAATCTTCCTTCCGAATTGATTTAGATCCATAGCGGTGTCAGGCATTCAGGAGAAGGTCCAAAAATAGAATATGGCCGTGGCTATCCGTGCTGTGAGACATTGATCTAATCAGTATTAATCATTTGGAAGTGTGAACGTATATAAGATTTATTGCAGGCGCAGGAGCTGCAGGAGATGGTATTTTTAGAAGCACAAGACTGCGACATGATACATGACATATTCAGGTGGGGTGACCTGAGAAGCTGTCAATCTGGGATACAATCCTAGGATGTTGTGGAAACCCTATAATAAAATTTACTCAAGATTGTAGCCCATCTGATTGATGTCAAGGGAATTCCTGAAGAATTTTCTAATCTCAAATCATTACCCACTAGGAAATGTTGGGTACCAGACAGAGACTTGATGAGGCTGTAAGAGGTTAAAGGGCCGTTGTAGTTCAGGAAAAACTTTACATCCTTGTGAAGTGTGTCACAAACTAACAATATTATCATCTATGTAAACTATAGGAAAAAGCCTTATATTTAGTTGACTTTACATGTATCATGGGTGGTTCCATCTTGTACTGCTAGTCTACCTGTAGGTTGAGAGATATGAAGACGAAGGGTTTTTAATTATTATTATTATTATTATTATTATTAATAATGTCCTTTTTATTTGGAAGGCACCAACATATTCCGTAGTGCTATACAGGGGTCAAGTGCAAGGCAAAAACAGTAAAGGTCCTACACAGATTAACCGGCATTGGATAATCCGGCACTTCTTTTAATCCGTACATATTTTAATTAGCGCAAGTTGTTCCATTGCTGTCTCAGAAGAAAGCCAGTTTTGTAAGTAGATGCGTCTTTCATAAACGTGCTGGAACACTTTATAATTGAGTTAAGTTAATTTTCTACGTTATCACTCCCTTACATAAACAGCATCGTCATATTTGTTAAAAAAAATGTAAACCACTTGGTCAGGCAAAATCACTAAAGCCACTGAACGGACGATGCCGGATAATTGGTGTCCAACCTGTATTGCTAACACATTGCAAAATAATGGAGGGCCCTGTCTTTGAGCTTAAAATCTAACGTACATCGAGCTTGTTTTCAGAGCATGTTACAAGGTTGAAAACTCACTTTAGATTATATTCCTGCCTCGAAACCTTAAAGGAGCGAGGCAAGGCGTTCCATAGAGTAGGGTCCGCACAAGAAAAGTCCTGAAGGTGGACTGAGAGGAGGTGGAAAGAAGAAGGTCTGTAGCAGAGTGAAGAGGTTGGGGGGGAGTATTTTGAGACATGGGCAGGGATATTAAGGGGTGTACTATTTGTTGAGGGCTTTATATGTTAGGGTCATGACTTTTTATATTTTTTATTCTGGAGGCTACGGGAAGCCACAGACACGGAGCAATGAGTATGGTAGATGAATCTAGTGGAGGTGTCATTATGGATTGGATTGGAGACAGACGGGTGATGGGGAGGCCAGCAAGGAGAGAGTTGCAGTAGTTGAGGCGAGATATGAGAATGGATTAGAATTGTTATAAACTGTAAAACGTGATCCTACTGTTGATAGGATAGTAGATAATCTTTGACTACCAGATATCTGCCATCTTGTTCTGTGTGGGTGTTTTGACTTTCTCTGTTTTAGAGCTTTCCAAACCACAAACATGACTTCTTCACCAGTTATAACTTTAACTCCGTTACAAAGACTCTCCTTCCTCTCTCCAATTAAAACCAATTTACATTGAATTCGGAGGAAGCCGGTCTTCTTGTCTCCCCCTTATTTCTAATGTAAATGTGCCCACAATGGCAATATACAAATGTATTTAATCTTCTGACCAAATGTTTTTGTTTTGTCTTCTAGACTCTTCAACCAGGAGAAGAAAGTTTTTTAAAAAGATTTAATCATGAGCCTTACAACATTCGGCATCTTGGTGGCCTGCTTCGTAACTGTGAGTATTAAACTCCGAAATGATTGGAAATGTGTATTTTTATTGTTGGTATTTTATTTAATATGTTTGTTTTTCTCTTAACCTTGGGAGCAAGCAATTACTACTTTTTCCAACCTTCAAGTGCTAGCCATGACATATGGCCCAATCTCAAGGTGGTTTTGTCCATGGACTGTCCTTGTGGGTTTTGTTGACTGTTTAGAAATCTTTTAGTAATTGGCATTTCCTTGTGAGTGTTCTCAGTACATCCGCACCTTTCCCCCGTCATGTGTACATATCATCTTGTAGCTCGGAGTTGGCTCCAGGCACCAAAAACACAAGTTTCAACATACTCCACATTAATCCTTTCATTGCCAGAATGGCTTGTCCATAAAGTAATGTTATTTGGGCAAGTCTTAATCTTCTATTGTTGTTCTGTTTATTAAGAGCATTTTAAGTTAAAATTCCAATTCAATTATTTATACAAACAATATCAAGTATTCTCTTGAGATTAGAACATCAGCCTCCATTGGATCTGTTGAGCTCCACCCTTATAAGGTCTTGGTGATTGGTCAGCAGTGACGTCTAGGCAGTTCTGAGTCCTTATTTTAGCTACAGATGACCTTCCCATTTCATGTCCTATAAAAAAAAAAAAAAAGCCATATTTATATTATTGCTGTTGTACCTGAATAACAACCTGTGGGGTGTAAAGGTTTAATTCTCTAAATCACGTGTGATGAATATGGAAACTGTGCATAAAACGACTCCAGATAATTATAGGTTTCAAGATGTTAAACTGTAATAACATTTTAAAAGCGTAAACATTAACCCCCGAGTGTCAAGCACTTTTATTTACCATGCTGGCATTGCGTATTGGCAGGGTGATCAGCATACATTGGGTATATTGGGATTGGGAAATAGGAGGCACATCTAATTAACTTTTATTTATTTTTTATTAATTCCTTCCCCCCCTCACCCAATGGGATAGAGATGAGATAGAAGTGATGAGGGGGAGAGAGGGACAAAGGACTCTATGAGGAGGATGGATGGTTGAGGGGGCCATGGATGGCATGACAACCTTAAATTCTATCTTGATTCGCTAATCCAAGAGTTTGGTTTGATAGAATAGGCAAACTTAATGGGCCTATTGGTTCCTATCTCCTGTTAATTCTGTCTCTGTATGTCCATTTTTTAAATATTTTACTTTAAGATACGGTTAAAAGCTCTAGGCCACTTGCCCTTGGGATTCATGTTCTGACACATCAGCTGCAAGAAGAGGCAAGTAATGATAGATTTAGATTCCCCATGTATTAGTTGTACATCACCTCCCTCTACAGGATCTGCAAGCCTAGAAAGGCCATGATTTAAGGCACCCTGGGGCATTACTGTTATATACAAAGGGAGACCGAGAGCAACACCATTGTACTGAATGAGATGTCCTAGGACAGATATATAAAGTAGTGCTTTTAGGCGTGGTAGGTCAATATTACAAAACTTAAATGGGGTTGTATTCTATTAGCGCTACGGAATATGTTGGCGCGTTACAAATAAACCATACTAATTAGAAGTTATGGAATGAATATGCAGTGTAAGTGAAATCGAATACCCGTGGGTCCCACTCCTTAAAGGGTTACATTTTACTCTGATCATGAGAGGACGTGTCTTTTAGGGCGAGAGGGTATGAGGATATGCCAGTTTTAGGAGGGAGAAAATACAGTGGGAGAGCAGAGAAAAAGTTGACAAATACGATAGAAATTGAAGTAACCTTAAGACCATCCAAAGGATTTAATAAGTACATATTTAGGTACATATAATGGGCACATTAAATGTGCTTCTTGTTCTTATCAGTTAAGAAAGAAGCTTCAACGTTTCCCCATTTTAAACCAATTCTGTAAGGCCTATCCGTGCTCTCCTAATAGAATATATCCCACTGAGCTCTTAAAACCCATTAAATCTCCTTACCTTGCACAGTAAACCTTATCCTGCAGGTATCTATGTACTAGGTTTATATTGGATTAAGATGAGTCAAGTTAACCCTCTGAATCCAAAACTAATCATCGGGGTGTTCCATCACTTTGGGATCCTGGTTATATATGTCTCTAGCTATCGGGTTATCAAACAGGAAAGAGGTCAGCCATTACTACGTTGATGTCCTGCAATGATCCTGTGCTGCTGGAGCTGCTCTACTTGAGAGTCGCTGAGAGGTTGGCACTTGGCAGCCGACTGAGACAAGCCTACGTTTATTCATTTGTTCCATCAGCTGCCAAGTGCCAACCTCCCTCCAGCTAATGGATAATGTGTGGGGCCGATGTTGTCACTGCACCTGCTACTGATGTGCTGAGATCACCTAGCATGGAGGACAGAGGTGTCCTTGTGTGCCTGGCACAGACCGTGCCAGCATGTGCCAAGGGCAGCAGCTTATGTGCCATCCAGGGTTATATATCTGTTGGTTGCTCTTCTATTTATAAATGCACCTGGTTGTTTCCAGCACCTTCATAATTTTTCCTGTGCTAGGGGAGTGTGCAGAGGGGGCTTTGTATCTTATCTTCTTCCATGATAGACCACTTGCCCTGTTCCATTTTATTAATTATTTGAACTACTATTTAAAGAACCACTGTAGTTAATGTTAATGTTTGGTACATACATGACAAACAAGACTTTTTCTTGAACAGTTGTGTAAGCCATGAGCATAAAAACATTTTTTGGGGAAAATCTGAAGACTTTTTGTGTTTGTTAACATCCTGAGAGCAATATATATATATATACATTTACTTTTCCTACATAGCTGTTGAGAGCACCCGTTCTTTCTCTGCAGACTGAGTCACAGGTTAGAAGCAGATGTGAGTGAGGAGTGACCAGACCAGACCTCCCATCTGCTGATGGCTCCATGGTGCAATAAATGGGGTTTTATCCGTTCCTGTAGAAATAAAACATACTCCTGTAAATAAATATAATTGCAATTGATTCTTATTTCATTCCTCATAATGGGCCATTTATTTACTCACAGTTGAGGATGCCCAATTAGATAAAAAAAAATATTCAGTCTTTTTTTTAAATTGTTGGTCTTTCTGTTCCTTCTGATCCATGCCAGCTGCACATGCCCTTATACTTCACCCTCCAATTGCAACCAATTTATTAATATAGATATAACTGTAGATGTGCAACTGCAGAGAAAAATCCCATAAGAAGGCCCAATGGATCAAATGTGTCCAGGAATGCCCCTGTTATGTCATTCAGGATGTGTGTAATTAGGTATATGTTATATGGATCTTGTCGATTTTTAAATAATTAATTGTACTTTTACTACTTTACTATGTTGTCTTTTTTTTTCTCACCTCCCATATATATGTATATCACTTTTACATTCTGAACTACATGGGACTTTTAGCATGCAAATCAACATCTTGAAAGAGTTTGAGGATCTATCTATCTATCTATCTATCTATCTATCTATCTATCTATCTATCTATCTATCTGTCTATCTATCTATCTCTCTATCTATCTATCTCTCTATCTCTCTATCTATCTATCTATTTACAGATCTATATATCTATCTATTTACATATCTATCTATCTCTCTATCTATCTCTCTATCTATCTATCCCTCTATCTCTCTATCTATCTATCTACTCTATCATGGCTTCCTTCTATGTCTACTTTTGTGAACCACTTGCCACATTTTAGTAGCAGTATTCTTTACCCGATATATCTGGTACTGTCGCTTGTAAAGAGCTTGTAGTCTATATCAGGGCCACTGTTGGTTTTAAGTTATTCATTGCATACATAAATATCCATTGTAAATCCTGTAATAATTGGGTGGATTTACATTTTCTGTGTTTTGTTTTTTTTATGTGAAACTTCATTAGTTTCTTTACAGGACATACATATATAAACAGGTTTGGTCTATTTGGGATATATATATATATATATATATATATATATATATATATATATATATATATATATAATTATTATTATTTTTTTTTTTTACGTTTTAGTCAATAGAAGTCCCAATCTGGCTTGAACATATTATTGTCTGTCTCCCTATACACTTTTTTTTCCTCTGGTCCTCCTGGGATATTTAGGTACTTATACTCATGGCCGGATTTCTCATTAGGCCAACTAGGTAGCCGCACTTCTCTGTGGAAGGCGCCTAATTTCCAAAAAAGGAAATACTGCAGTTCAGACTTGCTGCCACGAGGCATAAACCTGGAATTTAGAGAGTTATAAGAGGGAGGAGGCTGCTCTGCCTAGGGGTGCCAGAGGTGTACATCCGGACCTGCTGATACTCTACTTTTAGGAGGTTCTAATGGCTAATTTTTCAACAGGAGGTTCCTTTAACACTGGGACACAACATAGCTGCACAGGTCTTCATGCCCTTCATACATTTCTGATGACACCCACTGGCAATCTTCTTTCTGTATACATGATTTAATAAACAACATTATTGGGTTCCTGAGAAGAGTGTTCTAATGGGTCCATATTTAAAAATATACCTCAATTTAGATGTATTTCTTTGGGACTATTATGGCTTTGAGATTTTTCAACTACAGGAAGAGTTGAGGGCATCTATCATACATAGAAATGGAATAATCAATTTTCTAAGTATGTTGAGATATATAGATGACTGATGCAGCCATTCCAGGGCCGCGCTGCTATTTGTACTGATCTATCTCTGTATTATATTACACCCTTACGGGGCTACTTTAGAACCACAGCCTATAATAAAATGCAGAAATATTGTTCGGTTTCATGGCATATTATTTTGTTACCACAATATTACAACCTCAATAGAGTACAGAAGCGCAGTAACCGCGCCGTCCGCTAATAATAGACACGTATGGTATGGTACAAGATTCAGTGAGTTGCTTTGTAGGCGCATGTGGTAGACCAGGGGTTAATGGGGTGATGCGTTTATGATGCTGAAAGAGGTTAATGGTGTTGAGTGCGCCGTATGATGAGGAGCTGAAGTGATTCATCTGATGCGCTGTTTAATTAGCAGAAAGCACCTTTAGCTGTGGGAGATTTCTCTGCGAACACACTTTATAAATAGGGCGCGATGGCAGATTTGGGAAGGAATACAAAAAAATTTACACTACAGTCTGTAAATTCTGTTCATATACAGGCACTTAACAAACCACTGCAATGCCTTAAAGGGCCAGTGTAATTGATTTTCATGTTAAACCTATTTTTTTTTTTTTAGTACCGTAGTGGCCATTAAAGAGGCAAAATGTGTGTTTTTTAAATGATCTTTTCTGGATAAAGATTTGCTTTACTATTGTTTGTAAAGATATTTGCATGGTGCCCTAAAAAATAGGCTTAACGTGAAAAGTGTGTACACTGGCCCTTTAAGAAAATGCGTCAATGCCTTATTAAAATGTCTAGCTTCTGCTGCTAAATAATTTCCCTTGGCAGCAAGCTTTTGCTGTAGGGGCAACCTACAAATGACTGTGTCAAGTCTAATTGTTTTGAAAACCATTTAGACTCCCAACCTCACCATAATGACCTTATGGAGACAAACACCCAACTGGAGGATGATAATCCAATCCTGGAAATTTAATTGAACATTGAATGTTGGTATTCTTAATTATTACACAGGATTGTTTTAATCGACTAGTTCCTCTTGGTAGGCCATTATAATGCTCCTTTTAACGGTTGTTCTTGTTTATAAGTGTATACATATACACTGTGTATTTGTGTGTGTGTCTGTATATATATATATGTATGTTTGTATGTATGTGTATGTATGTGTATATGTATATATATATATATATATGTGTGTGTATATATATGTGTGTATATATATATATATATATATATATATATGTATGTGTATATATATATATATATATATATATATATATATATATATATATATGTATGTGTATATATATATATATATATATATATATATATATATGTATGTATGTGTATATATATATATATATATATATATATATATATATATATGTATGTGTATATATATATATATGTATGTATGTGTGTATATATATATATATATATATATATATATATGTATGTATATATATATATATATATATATATATATATATATATATATATATATGTATGTGTATATATATATATATATATATATATATATATATATATATATATATATATATTAGTCACTTTTTCAGAACATGTAAATTTTTGAACATTCTCCACTCTGCAATTTTGCAACATAGACCTAGAACCCACTGGTGACTTTTTGTGCTATAACTGTGGATTCCTCTTATTGTGTTGTAGCTCCTACTTCAGAAAGCACATGGCCAGGTGGAGTGCGGTAAAGGAGAGTTCAAGAGTGACAATGAGCAGTGTGCACCTTGCCCTGAATGTCTTGTAGGAGAGGAACCTGATGGGGTAAGGAGAGGAGCAAGTATTGCAATCTGGATAAAGTGTCTCAAATTTTTGTTCTTTTATGTATTTTTTTATTTTAATTATATGTTAAGTTTCTTTTCAAATTTTTAAAAGTGAAATCTGAAGTGGTTAGCCCCTTCATGGCACTATTCACCTATTGCATGGATTATACTGGGCACCAATTATTCTTAAAGACGTCTTGCCCTTGCATGGAGTCTTCAGTGTGGGAAGGAACTCTGTGTAGATCTATAGCTGAGGAGCACCATTCTATACAGTGTATTTACATGAGACCATCTCTCCCTTCTGACAGGTATGTGGCTTTGGGACCGGTGCCGAGGTCTCCTGTAGGAGCTGCTCCCCTGGGACGTTTTCTAGCCGGGTTGGGTTGTCCCCCTGTATCCTGCACACCCAATGTGACAAGCGCCGGAGACTTCAGCTGAGCCCTGGGACCCCCACTGCCGATGCTCAGTGTGGGGATTGCTTGCCAGGGTAAGTGGTCTCCTGGTTGTCCTTATCCCCTCAGATTACATTTTGCCTAGTTTAATACGTTACTAATATTTAAAGCCGGAGTCCTGTTAGGTGAGAGGTTGGGTTGTTATATAACACTATCCCCGCCCCCCGCACATGCTCAGAAGCAGGCAGCTTGCAACAATAACTACAAACTTTGATAGTTCAGCATCCTAAATGCCCCTCTAATACCCACAAACTTCACCAAAGTGTCATGGTTTTGTTTATAATTTTTTTCTCTAATTAAAAACCAGCTTTAACTCTAAGAGGATAGGCAGGGAGCAAATACATTTCTTACCACTCCTTGAAATTAATAGGAAGTGTCTGTTTATTTCTTTGGCAGACAAGTATGACCCCTACATTTATATGACACACATTGGCTGACAGGAGGGAGCCCCCGGAGCAGTTACACAATAGAAAACATTCTGTCAATGTCCCTATAATATTTTTTGTAAAGTGCTCCTTTTAATATCTAATATATTTGTATGTTTCTTGTCAGGTTTTTCTCACTTGTTCCTAAGAGTGGCAGCTCCAGCACCTGTGTCCCATGCTGGTTGGCTCCCCCAGATACCCCAGGATGTGAAGGTAGGATCCTCATTGGATGTTACCTAAAATTACCATAAATTAATGTGGCCGTGCCACCTGTGCAATAAATGTCGAATGTGACATTAAATATTTTCATGTGTTTTTCACCAAATTATATGCGCTATAACAAGAACAATCCCTGTCTTTATTAGTCAGGCTCATTTTTATTCTTCCTTCTATATTAATTATATGTTAATAAGAAACCGCAATTGTGCAAAAACCTCCGATTGTGTGAATTTTGAATTACGGGATTAGAACAATTGACTTGAACAAGATATTGATGCCAGTAACATATTGTACCTGCTCAGTGTAGTACACAGATAGCTCCGGGGCAGGAGCGTTTCCTGCAACTTCGACCAATGCGAAAGTTACTTTGGATTTTTATGCTGTTTCCTTTAACTCAATTTCCTGCTTAATAAGAAGCCTTGACTCTCATTTGAATGTTTCCTTGTGGCAGTCCATATGCAGGTTTAACCTGTTCAGTGCCATAGTAACTGGAAAACATTATCCATCTTGGTAGCGCTCATGACTAATGTCATGTGGATGTCAGTGGTGCCCTCCCAGCCAAGTAATGGACCATATTCTGGACAGCAATTTACCAAATGACGCTACAATGAAGAGCACCTTGAAGCACACACTTCAAGCATTATTTAACTTACAAATGACCCCAACCTAAATTCCCATTCCTTGTAAAAAACAATATATAAAAAACAGCTCTTTTTATTAAATCTATTAATTTCACCTGAACATTACGACGATTGTGACACCAAATTTCCATTTGGTTGCACTGATTTTATTTATTTTAATTATTAGCTTATTGTCTCTACTAAGCTGACTTAAAAATACATACCGGTATATATTTTTATGAACTAGCGAAAGAGCTGGTATCTTGGGTAATAATTGTCCTTCAAGTCACTTACGTAAAAAGTCAACCAAAGGCATTTTAGTTTGATTAAATTATATTGACGTTGGTGAGCTCCTAAGGACAGTATCCTGCCCCTAAACATTAAAGGGTTTTTGTATTCTCCGAGTCTTTGTATGTTATTTTTAGAGTTATTTGTTTGCTTGTGACATATTTTTTTGTTTTTTCACCCTACTCTTATTCCAAAGTCAGACTATATCATTACTGAGCTCATTGTGAGAGGGATAAATGGGGGTATTAGTGGGGTGTGGCAGGTTTTTGTTATTCTACATAAGAGGAATTCTCAATAATTTAAGACTAATCTGACACTGTAATTATAGGACATCTGCAAGGTACAGGTCATATTTGGATTAAAAAGCAATTCACTGTGCATTTAGAGGATTAAAGACAAATTGATGTAGGGTGTTGAAAAGGCCATGAGCACGAATTATTACATTCTTTATAATCTGATTTTGCCTCCATGTGATACTCAAATGTTTTGTAGAACATTAAAATTATTCTAGTTGTATTTCTTAGAATTTCTGAGATTCCATAAGTATGTAAGGTGTAGTACCGTGTTAGGTATGGAACAGGAGAAAACCATTTTAATGTAGATGATGCACTTAAAGACGGAGTAGATGTGGATTGTAATCTAATAAGGTTATTAGAAAACTTTCATCAAACCAAGTTCACATTCTTGCTTTTATGAAGGGGTTATAATAACCTTGAAAGCTCACAAACCAAATCTTCTCAGTTATTCATTAAAGGTATCATCTTTACAAAGATTGTTTTCTGAGACTCGGGTGGTCTCTCCGTTGTAAGTGGGAACAGATTGCTTTAGATTTCATCAGTACAGAGCTCCGAGCTTAGAGAACTCCTAGCAGTTGGTGAAGCCGCTTCCTGCTGAGATCTTGTTGGAGGGAATCTTTTGTGATGATCTGAACTGCGGACTTAATCCTAAACTGCTCATTGACTGGGCCTCCGACATCACCTGATGCATTAAATAGTATCCATGTTGGTAATTTTAATATAAGTGGCACTTTCCAAGATCACTATGGCTTTGTATTTTGTTCTTTGGGGTTGGCCATGGCTAATAGATGCTTTGTAGTTGGGCATTCACAGCCAGATAGAGGACAGTGTTCTCTACATCAATTAACTCCAAATGACGGTATATTCATAGGAAAAACTGGAAACAAACTTTATTAAGTCACTCAAAAATGGCGCAATTAATAAAATCAATTGGATTGGTGAGTCTAGGGGTAATGGCCTTTTCAATATAATCAATAATATGGGGTAAATGGATAACTATTGATATAATCTAATTCCTAGCAAGGTAGGATATATAATAGGGCACACTTGGTAGACAGGGTACTATAACAACAAAAAGTTCAGTCAATTCATTTAAAAGAACACAAATAATTCACGGGATACTGTATCAACAGATAGATCAATTGTACATCAACAATACTAATAGAGATAGAGAGAGCCCATCCTGATGGATCTCCTATCGGAAGGGTAACCCTACGTTAATGCCCCAATTTCCTGATTTGAAGCCCTGGTATTCACAATAAAAAGACCTGTTCTGTGATGGAATAATGTGGCTAACTGTATTGACTAGTGTGCTCTACCGCACAATTTCCATTATAGCCCCAGACTCACTAATCCTTATTAAAAACAGAAAAATTCACACAATATAAAAACAACATGGACCAATGAATGTGGGATCCTTCGTTGACCAAAAAATCCATATATAGGTGAGATGACTACAGTATATATCAGCTCAGTGTCCAAACATGGAAGAATAGGATGGTCAAACTTGTTCTAATGTCCCTACATCAAAGTCCATATACAACTTTTTGCCTTTGAAGCTGCATCAGTGGCAAAACGAGCCGTTAAGCTTTGATGTAGGGACATTAGAACAAGTTTGACCATCCACCATAGCAATAGGGTTTGCGATATGACTGTGAGGGTCCCACCGGGCAGCACACTATTCTTCCATGTTTGAACACTGAGCTGACATATCCTGTAGTCATCTCACCTATATATGGATTTTTTGGTCAACGAAGGATCCCGCGTTCATTGGTCCATGTAGTTTTTATATTGTGTGCATTTAAAAAAAATGTTTTAATAAGGATTAGTGAGTCTGGGGCTGTAAGGGAAGTTGTGCGGTAGAGCACACTAGTCAATACAGTTAGCCGCATTATTCCATCACAGAACAGGTCTTTATGTTGTGAATACCAGGGCTTCAAGTCAGGAAATTGGGGCATTACCATAGGGTTGCTCTTCCGATAGGAGATCCATCAGGATCACAGGGCTCTCTCTATCTCTATTGGAATTGTTGATGTACAATTGATCTATCTGTTGATCCAGTATCCTGTGAATCATCTGTGCTCTATTGACTGAACTTTTGTTGTTATAGTACCCTGTCTACCAAGTATGCCCTATTAGATATTCTACCTTGTTAGGAATTATATCATATCATATTTACCCCATATTATTGATTATATTGAATAGGCCATTACCCTCAGAGACTCACCACTCCAATTGATTTTAATAATTGCGGTGTTTTTGAGTGACTTAATAAAGTTTGTCTCCTGTTTTTACTATGAATATACCCTAATTTGGTGTTAAGCACCACTATCCCTGTGATACCCAACTCCAAATGACTAAGAAAAATAGGGGTTCACCAGGCAGACACTACAAGCACTATTTAACTTGTGGATGACACCTTCCTAAATTCCCACCATTATAAGCCCGAGGGGCCAACAATACAAAACAAAGCCGCATATTGTAGCCAAAACAATACTGACCTAAACCTGAAATGCCTAGCCAGCATTTTTTTTTCTAAAATCAGTTTTATTTGTACTTATACATGACATCACAATCATTGTTATACATGACATCACAATCATTGTTATACATAACTCCTTAAACCAGTTATTTTCCCAATATAACCTGTCCAATTACTTGGGTTGTGACAAGGAGCCACTGACAACCGTCCTCTGTCTTTATGCAGGTTGTCAAGCTGACCCAGGGTAAATAAATCTATCACTATATACTTAACACATACTACACTGAACAATTAAATAGGGAACAATTAAAGGGTGGTGCCATAACAGGAGTAAGTTCAATTAGGCACTGATCATTAACTCAATATTAAATTTACTTTCAAAGTCCAGACTCTGCTGCTGGTACCAATTCACGTTCAATGGGGTGAGGTAACTTTGACTAACAGGCAGCTGCTAAATTCTAAAATATTTTGGCCGGAGACCTCGTGATAATTAATGCATGTATTTTCTTCACTTAAAAAAACACAACCTATTTTATTGTGTTTTTTTTTTTTTTTTTTTTGCGGAGGGGTTAAAGATGACTTATTTCTAGTACTTAATTCTAGTAGTGGGACCTTTTATATTGAAGCCTCTGAATATGTTGGTCTTTCATTTACCTTCCTTATTATTCCTTCTCTAGGTCTCAGGACGTTGCGGCCACGGTCACCAAGAACTATAGATACATCTAGTAAACAAGAAAAGGTGTCCCAGAACAGCACACGGGCTGGTGGACCAGAGGACTCCGGCACACAATATGCTGTGTTGGCCATCGTCCCAGTCTTCTGCATGATGGGCCTGCTGGGTGTATTACTCTGCAACCTTCTGAAGAGGAAGGGCTATCACTGCACCTCTCAGAAGGAGATTGATGAAGAAGCATCTCCAGCTGAGAAGAATGGTGAGTCCTCCTATATCCAGAATGTGGGCATCACAATACCAGGCTTGGAATGTTTAGGCATGGGATGTTATGATTGGCTAAAAAATGTGGTCATGATAAATCAGGGTAACCAATCAAATCTTAAGGTACAAGTTCCATCTTTATGTACAAGAGCACACCTAGAGAAACTCTGTATGTGATATCATCAATTGGTTTTGTCTATACGATAAGTTTTAAATGTGTGGTGGAGGTGTGGATTATTATTAATCCTTTCTGAGTAACTTTTTTTTTTTTTTTTGTTATGAATTCTGCATTTATGCCTCCATTATGATGCCTTGGGATAGACATGGCCCTGTTTTAAATACTCTGATCAAAGAGCTTTAAATGTAAATGAGCCAAGAAGGACTTTTCTATCATATTGAAGCTTTAAACTTTCATAATAAAAGGTTTATTTATTTATTTACTTTATACAAATGCACATTTTACAGAGTGGGTTGGCTAAGTGGGGCTTATATTCTTTAAGTCTGTAGGCCAAAAAGTATTCTGGTAAGATCCATTGTTGAACTGGAAAGTCCTACCTTGACCAAAGACTCAAGTCCCCTTCCTCTTATCGGTCACTACTTGTGAAAATGTAAAGATTAAAACGTTTAGCCAATCATATTGGGGTCTAATATGCAGTCCACCTTCATTAATTCAATTTATTACAGCTGAATGCAATTAATCACACTATGGCTACTGGTTAGTCTTGAGTCTCCATAATGGTTTCAGGCATCTGCTTAAATGCCTACCTTAGTCCCAAATCCTATATTATGTCACTTACAATGGCACTTTTATTAAAATTACACAAGTTTTTTATAGTTTGTTGTTTTGTTTAAGCTTAATTACATATTCCTTCAAAAACTAAAACAATACAAAAAAGTCTCCAGAGCAATGTGTTTACTCCACCTCCAGTCTGACAAATTTGGGAGGAGCTTATAAAGTGTTCAATAAGCCAGTTATGTGTTTGTACAGCTAGATGTGGATACAAAAGAATGGTAATAAATAACAACCTTATGGACATAAAGTGCATTCCAAGCCTTACTGCCATTCAGTATCATGTAACAGGTCAAACAAAAGGAGAAAACCATCTCCCCTTCTTGTTTTAATGGTTTTCTTTAATTACATTTTTATTATTTTATTTATTTTAATTTTTCCTCCCTGTAGTATAAACCACTTTTTTTTCATACATTATAAAAAATAGGTCCATACAACTTTAATGATCTCTCTCATTAAGCACATAATTAAGTGCCCCCCTGAACCCAGTGTTAGTAACTAAAGAATCATTCGACTACCGACTACCACCACCACCGTGTGATACGGAGGACCTATGGTGGCCATCTGTACTCTCACAGTGCCCTCCTGTAGAAAGGACATTTCACTACATGTCCCATTAGCTCAGGAATTAGTTAACAGACAATTATCTGGTGGCTGTAGTGACGCAAACCGGAGAATCAGATAAACAACAAACGATGGAGTTCAATTCTCTTGATGGGTTTACAATCCTCAAAGGACCCAACCACATTGTGTGAATATTGAATAAATCCAGGCTTGTGTGGTGTTTGCTTTTCTTTTTAAAAATAAAATATAGATGAAACTCTAATCTACACAGTATCTCATAATTCCTTGCAATAAACTCAATAGACAGGTGAATGTTTCCTTGGGGTAGCAATAGTTACTTTATGTTGATAATACTGGAATTTATTTTTTCATGGGCTAAAGGGAACTCAAATGCCAATATTTTCTAGCTTTTTCTATTACCAAGCTTAATGAATATATATATATATATATATATATATATATATATATATATATATATATATATATATATAAACGCATATTTTTATGAATGCATATAGATCTACCCATTGAAGAACCTCTCTAAACATTTGTCATCTAGATATCTACTGTGTAAATATTCACCGGGCACACCCCATTCACTCTGTCCAGGACCTGAGCCATTCCCTTGTCAATAAATACCCACTCCCACTAAAAATCATTAAAAAACACTAATACAATACAACATTATTTTCAGAGCAAAGTGTTTGCTCCACCTCCAGTCCGATGTGTTCAAAATAAAGACTTTAAAAAACTTGGGATGAGCCTATTAAGTGTTCAATAAACCAGCTCCTATCCTTTGCAAATCTGTACCCCTCTGTATCAGGCTCTCCATAGCTGTCTTAGCAGAGCATTTATTGATTTATCAAAGGTGTCCTCCAGAGATCTGTGTATGGCCTGGACACTGATGTTGGGAGGGGGAAGTGTGGTGGACATCACAGATGGCCGACTATTTAAAAGCCCTGGGAGTGTAAAATATCCACACCCTTTTTTAAAATCTGGGAGCTGCCAAATGGTTTCCTGTAATGGACACTGTGTGAAGTTGACTCATCTGTTGGCGATGTATTCATTAAAGGAACTGGATAGGACACAAGTGTCAGAGAGAATAGACTTGGAATAAGATTTCCTTATTGGGTTTATGGGTTTATGGGCTGTGATTAACCCGACACTTGTGTCTTTATATTATTATATTTTCTTCATGTACTCCATATGGGATCATATTATTACCTAGGATTGTCTGAGAATTTCCAGCAATAAATCCTCAATGAAGATGAATACTGACATATTTTAATTTATTTAATTTTTTTTTTTTTCTTAATTGCATTTTTAAATATATTTTTAGGGTGATGGTTCCTCCGAGGCTAGGAAATTAATATTGTAATTTATTTTCTGTTTGTATAATCTAAGCTCTTGGAGATATTTACTTATACTATACTCTGGAGAATCATATTGTCCACACTATTGGTTGTAGATTTCTTTATTGTACCCTCCATGGGTACGAGAAAAATTTAACATTTTAAGACTTCTCTGTCTTACTGGACAAGAGGTCTGTAAATGTATATATGATTTAGACTCCATGCCATTACCACAATGAACTTTCTGAAGGTGGGTTCCATGGCAGGAGAAATAACCAGCCTCTGGGTCATGTGGATAAATTCCATATGAATATGGGTCTCCACCTTGGGAAACATTGTTTCGTAGACTAATTTGAGAATTTTCACTTCAGGAATTTGTTGGAGACCTTCTCAAGCTATGTGTAATATGAAAACCTTCATGTCCTATCCTTGTCTAATAAAACCATTATATCGAGTTTTGATTATAACTCACATGGTCTAAATTCTACTTCTGCATCCTGTATAAAAACATTTCATTTGAAACACCGCAAAGCAAAGCAAAGCAAACCCCCTGTGGCCATTCTCCTGGAATCTGACCATAACCTCCCGTACCCGGGTCATCCTGAAGTCACAGCCGTGTCTTAGAAGGAATCACAAGACTTCATATCAATAGCTATTTATTCAAGAGTGGTGGGGAGTAGTTATAACAGACATATGTACAAATACAACTAACAAGCATCCTAACGAGTGTGTGGGTAGATATTTTGTTTTATAAGAATAACATATCTTCAGGAGTCTGGGCTTTAAAGCTTAAGGAATCTTCTAGCCATGTGTAGATACATACTGGTTATCTCCAAATCTAATAACCACCTTCTATTCTTCAGGTCTAAATCCACCCTGCATGTTAGAAGAGAATGGTAATGAAGACACCATAGGCGTCCTTGTCCGTCTTATCACAGAAAAGAAAGGTTTGTTTACAATCTTACGTATAAACTTTATTCCACTTGTGAATTGGTGCAAGATATAATGACATCTACCCATAATCATAGCATGTATCTGCACTAAAGTATTCTATTCCCATACTGATTCTACGTCTTTAAGTAGCGTTTTCCATTCTTTTAACCATTATGCAAAACTCTAAAGGACCCTTCTAGTGCGCATACAATAAAGTTTCATTTGTTTATGGAATAAAATCATTAAAACCTACATCTGAATTTTAAGGGGTCAGTCATCACATCTGCTTTTTGCCAATTTCCCCCCAATCCCTTAATATATAAATAAATGGACCCTGTTGTATGACCACTAACTATATAGCATATGGCTAGAGTTACATTTTTACTTAATTCAATGTACTCAAGTCCTCTTTTTTTTTTTTTTTTTTTTTTCATATCAGAAAATGCTGTTGCTTTGGAAGAGTTGCTGAAGGAATATCACAGCAAGCAGATCCCCCAGGACACAAACAAGGCCCCACACAGGTGAGAGGAACATGTCCATGCCATGGAGTGTGTGGAAGTCTTGGGCTTGCAATCTTTAGTAATGTGTTGGCTGCTTGGGACTGGGATGAATATTTAATAAGACTATTCATGAAGACCATAGATACAATAATACTGCATGAAAAGGCCAACCATCACCCTAAATACAAACGTGCCAGTACCTTGGGCCACATGTCCTAAGGAGCGAGGTGTTGGTACATACCCTTCATTAAATTATACAGAGATAAATTGAATGTCTTCCCCAATAATTCTTAGGAACGGTGTGTATGTACTAAGATGACTTAACCAACAACTCCTATGTATATGCTGCTCTATGACATGTACAGTAGTAACCAATCTCTGAACTCTGCCCAGTAGGCTGCACCTCCTCCCCCAGATGCCTCATATCTGCCGACACCAGCACCACTTGCACACCATCCAGGGTCTTGCCTCTCGATCTGGGCCGTGCTGCACCCGCTGCAGTCAGAAGAAATGGACGGATGATCTGGTGCCACCACAAGCCATATCTGCTGTTTCTGCCACCACCACGAAAGGCACCAAACCAGGTGCCAAAACGGGAAGGCCGGGAGAAATCACCATACTCTCCGTGGGAAGGTAGTTTGTTATATTTTTTATTTTTGTGCTGTCCAATAAGATTCCTACTTCGACAGCTGTGTTGGTTTTAGGTGGCAGTTTTTGGGACTCTACTGAAGTCAAAACACATGGAACATCTCTTCATTTAGCGTTTTTTCTTTTTTAAATAAAGCATGAAAAATAAATGTATTTTTTTAATTCATGAATATGGAGGAGGTCAAAGTGGGAGAAAGTCTTGGGACACATTTTTCATTCAATGTTCTCTTCGTTTGGCTGAACAAACATAGTAATCTGATTATCTGTTTAGTAAGGCGCTCCCCATTATTTTTTTCTAGCTGTATCGGTATAGCGAGTGGAGGGAGTAACTCACATAGCTCCAAAACTCAACTGCAGCACATCATAGACAGTGGCCATTACTTACCTGTACAAACTGCTTTTGGAACATGTAACTTTTTCAACACTTGAAGTTGTAACCATTTTCGTAAGGATTCAAAACTGTGGGGTGACACGGCATGTATGTTGGTATACTGTGGGTCGACACGCCCTGTATGTTGGTATACTGTGGGGCGACACGCCCTGTATGTTGGTATTCTGTGGGGTGACACGCCCTGTATGTTGGTATTCTGTGGGGTGACACGGCCTGTCTGTTGGTATTCTGTGGGGTGACACGCCCTGTCTGTTGGTATTCTGTGGGGTGACACGCCTTGTCTGTTGGTATTCTGTGGGGTGACACGCCCTGTATGTTGGTATTCTGTGGGGTGACACGCCCTGTATGTTGGTATTCTGTGGGGTGACACGCCCTGTATGTTGGTATTCTGTGGGGTGACACGCCCTGTATGTTGGTATTCTGTGGGGCGACACGCCCTGTATGTTGGTATTCTGTGGGGTGACACGCCCTGTATGTTGGTATTCTGTGGGGTGACACGCCCTGTATGTTGGTATTCTGTGGGGTGACACGCCCTGTATGTTGGTATTCTGTGGGGTGACACGGCATGTATGTTGGTATTCTGTGGGGTGACACGCCCTGTATGTTGGTATTCTGTGGGGTGACACGTCCTGTCTGTTGGTATTCTGTGGGGTGACACGGCATGTATGTTGGTATTCTGTGGGGTGACACGTCCTGTCTGTTGGTATTCTGTGGGGTGACACGCCCTGTATGTTGGTATACTGTGGGGTGACACGCCCTGTATGTTGGTATACTGTGGGGCGACACGCCCTGTCTGTTGGTATTCTGTGGGGTGACACACCCTGTATGTTGGTATTCTGTGGGGTGACACGGCATGTATGTTGGTATTCTGCGGGGTGACACGCCCTGTATGTTGGTATTCTGTGGGGTGACACGCCCTGTATGTTGGTATTATGTGGAGTGACACGCCCTGTATGTTGGTATTATGTGGGGTGACACGCCCTGTATGTTGGTATTCTGTGGGGTGAAACGGCATGTATGTTGGTATTCTGTGGGGTGACACGGCATTTATGTTGGTATTCTGTGGGGTGACACGCCCTGCATGTTGGTATTCTGTGGGGTGACACGCCCTGCATGTTGGTATTCTGTGGGGTGACACGCCCTGTATGTTGGTATTCTGTGGGGTGACACGCCTTTGTATTTTGATATTATGTGGGGTAAAACGTTTCCTCTTTACAGATTTCGTGTGGCTCGGATACCTGAACAAAAACCCAGCCCCCCAGAACAGAAAGTCATCTCTGACCCTGATTATGGGGAACCCAAAAATGTGCCCTGTAATGACTGCTCTGAACAGCGGGTCCTGCTCAGTAATACAGTGAGGAAAAACCGGAGCCTGGAGGACACCAGCAAGCTGGAGGTAGGTGACCATGCTCATGTCCTGCACTGTATATAAGGTTGAAGAACCACTTAAAAGGACACCATCACCCGTTTGGTTTCAAACCGGTCTATACCTTGTACTAGCTATTTCTCACTACAATAAATAGTTTCTGAGATATTCAGCATTTTTTGGCTCATATGCTAATTTGTAGCTCATAGTGTTGTGGGGTTAGGGTATAACTGCATTATAACATTGTGGGACATGGTTTTTGCAATCACAGAAAAGCATACTTGCTAATTGGCACATAACAGCATTTAATTAGCATTTAGGAGCCTCCATTTGCATAACCCCCTTCTGGATCACTTCCTTGTCGTGGTGAAGGTGCTTGTGTACCTCTATGAAGGTGTGAGCTTTTCCATGTAGGGTCACCCAAGATGGGCAGTCATAGCAAAGAGGCCGCACAAATCATTGTCCACTGGAGAAGGAACTGGCAACCCACTCCAATATCTTTGCCAAAAAAAACATATGTATAAGCACAACCAGAAACACAGACCGATATGCCTTGCGAACTTTATCCATATGGTCACCGAGAGTAGGACAAGTCTGAGGAACTGAAAAACAACACATTTGCATAACTGACGCACAAAAAATGTTGAATTTTTCAATAATGATTTAAGCTAGAACCAAATGGCTAATACAATGTATAGCTAGTTATTTTGTAGTTATTTTAAGAATAACTTTAATAAACTTTTATTTTGGGGTAACCAAGTGCATTTTAAGTAAAAAATAAAGAAGTAAAGTTTTTCATAAAAGAAAGACTTAAATCTGGAGCATCACTGGAAATAACAATTTTTACTGGGTAATACATAATCCACAGATTATAATGATCAGAAGAGATCTAAAAAAAGGTTGAACTTGATGAACTGAAAGTCTTTATTCAACCTCAATTACTATGTAATAATGAGTATGATGTGGGTCACTCCAATATTATGTGATGTAATGTTTGCCTTGAGGTCACTTTATACTTCAAGATTGTTACATACAACTTGGAATCAAATGTAGAAGTGGTCAGAGGCAAAAGTGTGAAACTATAAGACAAGGCCAAACAATACTGAATATCTCAAGAACCGCAAGGGGCCCTCAATCTATGTTACTGGAAACCTCTATTAGTGTATCTAATGGATACCCCAGACCCCATTACAAGGCCCGGTTTGTAGATGTAGACTAGTCGCGGCACACCATGTTCCTGCACCACATTGTGCGCCGGCCTCTCCTCTCCCTCCTAATGACGTCCTCTGGGAGTTTCTTTCCGTGCTCTCTTCCTCCCTGTTGAGTTTATACACCAAGAACATTATTTAACTCTTCATTTGTGTGTTTAATTTTTTTAACTCTTACTTGGAAGATGGCAATTGTGGATCGACTCAGTATAAATATTTTCATAAAGGGGTCTCCCCTCTTAAAGGTGCATGGGACTCCCCAAAACCACTGTGCACCATTAGACGGGGGGCTGAGAATAATATTGAAACACTTGACACATTTTTAACATTAATTGGGTATTAACAGCATTGTAGACATTTGGGGTTTTGAGAAAAAAATTATATATATATATATATATATATATATATATATATATATATATATATATATATATATATATATATATATATATATATATATATAAATCTGTATCCCTATAAGATTAAACCTCATTAGACACAAAGTGGGACTGCGCCATTAGTGAACAAGTGTGATTGGTTAGCACAGTCCTGACACCTGGTGGCAGATATGAGTAATACACTAAAGCTCTTACTGCGTAGACAAATTTTATTCACTTAAAAAAAAAAAATGTAAGTTGTTTCTTTAAGGAATACAGACAGGTCCCAGATATCGCAGAAATGAAAACTACTAAATATACCTGCAGTTTGGTTTTTAAATAAAATTTCAGTGGGAGTTTTAGATAACTTAACAGGTTACCTAACACATTTGGGTGATGAGCGGGAAGAGCATGCTCACTTAATTAAATTAACGTAATAGGAAGTTTAAGTGCTCTGTCGATTTTTTTTTTTTTTTTTTTTTTTTTTTTGATTTTTTTTTTTTTATTTTTTTTTTTTTTTATACCAACTTGGCATGCTCTTCCTCCTTATCATGCAGAGGGGGGGGGGGGGGGGGAATACATTCAGGTAATTTTATGCTTAAAATACTCTAATCTCAAACTCCACTATCTAATACTTCACATAGGAAGAAAAAAAAAATATATATATATATATATATATATATATATATATATACACATTTCTGTTGCTCTCATTCATTTCTGCCCTTTCAGGACCTTTGCCGTATCTCTTCTTAATGTATATTGTAATGTTTAGTATTATTTATTTTATTGCTCCTTTCTCTCCCCAGGATGTTATTTGACTCCTCCCCTTGCTACAACAGCCAATCACCTGCAATATTCCAGCCTTCTGGCGGAAGCCCTCTGGGGCGGGGCTGGCAGAGGCTCAGTTTCCAGGCGGAGCGCCAGGATGCCCCGCCCTCTGCAGGGTGACATTCCAGTCCAGGACCTGCCTTGCAGTTTATTATTACAAGAGCTTCTACAAATCTTCATGGACAATGTCCGAAAGCATCATTTCAGACGCACAAAAGATGTCGGCAAAGGAAGTTTATTGTACAATAATGTAAAATATCTCATGGCGTTTACGTGAGTCTCAGTGTTTAATTTCAGTATTTAGAAGCACAGAATAAATACAGATTTTACATTATCTTAGGAAGATAAAAAATGTGCAATTTTAGCACCAGTGATACAATGTAGCTGCTAATTTGGTGCAACACAGGACAAGGTTTTGGTGACTTCATTTAGAAGATGCTACTTGTAACTATCTCAAAACCTGAACACAGGAAGGGGTTAATGATGTAAGACACATCTTTTAAATTATTGTATTAATTTTTGGGGGGTGGAGTGGAAAGGTTAGCTGGCGGCTGAAATGGCATAATGAAATACTACTAGTAGCATTTTCCTACAGTAAATGAACATTGAATTAATATAGTAAATTATACCATATTTAGAATCTCTCCAGTGACACTATATATAAATATATATATATATATATATATATATATATATATATATATATATATATATATATATATATATATATATATAATGTACGTATGGGTTCTCTATCCAATATGGAACAGTAATTACAGAATACAAGATGTAATATTCCTAACCTGGGCACAATTGAGGGTGTAATGGCCTTTCCTCCTAAGTGTTTTCCATGCCCGCCAATGTAATAATAGATCTCTTCTGTAAACAGTCTCCAGCGGGTGCTGCTAATCCTCGACCTTGATCTACGTACTAAAACTAGAGGATTAGCAGCACCCACTGGCTCTCTGTATGAAATAGAAACTGTATGTACGGCACGTAGAGCGGGGGGTCCACTGACCGGCCCAGTCCCACAGGATCCACCAGCAGTATCAGGTCTTCAGAAGAGAATTCAGAGCAGTCTGACTTGTAGAGATGCATTTTTAAGATCGAAACAGTGCTGTCTGTGCATAATCCATCCAGGCATATGCTTCAAGGAGCCATGCATAAAGTTGGAATTAGATTAAAAGAGAATAAATGCATTGTGGACTCATTTGCATGTCCCCACCCAGTTTCCTAGAGTGCATTGCAAGAACTGTATTTCTCGGAATTCTGAGCAAGAAATACGTTTTTAACATGTTTTTAGACATCCAAATGAGAGCATAAATGTACTATTTATCGACTGTTTTATTCCTAGACCCCTCCAACCAAAATATACTTTCATTTTTATTCAAGTGTGACTTCCAAGAACTTGAATCTGTGACCGTACTCTGATTTTTTTCTTTTTAACGGTTTATGCATATTTATTATTTTTAGTTGCTTATTGTACTGTGTAATACTCCAATGGGGACACGAGTTGGTGTCCTTAGAAATATACTTGAAAGTGTCACCTTTGCCGACTTTTCTGGTTCTGACAAGTCGTTGGGTGGTGGTAGGCAGAAAATTTGGGTGACAATATTGTCCAGATCTTTCATTGTACACAACTAGGCACTGAAACCAGTGTCCTGGTCAATATATTAGTGACTTACCACATTTGTGACCCCATAAACCTAACCTGTTAGTAGGATGTTCAGTATGAAGACCAATATCTCACCCAATGCCAAGCCCATCCATTGCCCAGTAGCGTTGGTAGGACTTGCCCAACACTTCTAGACTTCACCGATCCACTACGGCTTCCTGGTCTCTAGAGGCCAATGGTACAAATTCATTGTGAAATAAACTGCTATTTGAATGTATAGTTTACATTATTCATATTGTTTTTAGAATTTTTTTTTATTTCTCGCTTTTTTAGATCTGTTATTTATATAAAACAGAATGTCGTTTTTTAGTTTAAGTACTAGAGGTTTTTTTTGTTTGGTTTTTCTTTTTTTACATGTCAAGGTGATTGTACCAAAGTCTTCCAAAAAATGGAAAATACAATGTGTAATTTTTTGAGAGGAAGTAAAAAAAAAAAAAAGATATGAAAAAAAAAAATGTAAAAAAATAAATAAACTCAGTGTTTTCTCTGGTATAAGTTACACCAAGACTTTCATACTGAAGGAATTATGTGTTTGTCTTAATTTGTCATTTTATTTATTTGTTTGTTATTACATCAATCTGTTAATAAACATGAAATAACATGTGTATATTGAAATTTTATTTACTTAAAATATTTATTTACAAAAATATGGCTTATTTAAGTTAATACAGAAACGGTTGCAATAGAAGAAGATTTCTAATTTCCTACAAAATACTATGTTTTAGCATAAAGGAATTACATAACTCACAATCATGTACAATGACCAGATGTGGGAGCCATGAACTTAAAATGTAGAATTTCTCTAAAAATGCTTCTAACAGTAATAAGGGAGACATCTCTGAATGAGCCTTTAATGGTGGGCAGCTAAGTCCTATGAGGACCATTAACAGGCCATTACTTGAGTATCTCCCTGGTTATGTATTCAGGTTCTTTTTCATTGAGCCCAGGTGAGCTTCTCAGTCTCATTCATTCTGGTTGATCACCTGGGCTCAAACAGAAGTACTAAAATTCTTGGCTATTGGTGGCCCCTCAGACGTCAGAGTTGCCCATCACATGATATAGACTAGTGGTGGGCAACTCGGTCTTATGGGTCCAGGATTACAATATTTCTCTATACCTATTCTACACCCAAAAAATTATTATTAATGCCAATAATAAAGTAATTTAAGATCGATCTATAGATGGGAGTCTTTGGCTGCTCAACACTATAAACCTCAATATTATGTGTATGGTGAAGTACGCAGAGAGATAATTTAATAAATTGTTTAATTAAACAGTATATTGATAAAAGATGTATAAATGGACATATAATATAATGGATTGTATTAAATATACATATATTAAAAACACAGACAGTCCTATGCTTTAGTTCTAGTTAACAGACTGTGGAGGAAATGGATTTCCCGATAAATATGGTATGGTAAAGAATTTGGTTACATTTGTATCTTCCATCTGATCCCCAAAACAAAGCAAAGAACCTACTCAGAAGTTTGCAGCCTGTCTTAGCAGATAAAAAGTCACTAATTATACAAAACAATATGACTCCAGTATGTCTGCCTATGTTGTAGTATTTTTGCACTTCATGATAAAACTCTGGACGCCAGGATGAGTTCCAAAAAAGGTTAAGCTCCAAGCAAGCATTTCCATTAGGGATCAATGTACATTGAAATTATCCGTTCCGGATGCCAGAATTTTAACATTTTATATTGAAATGATTGTATGTTTAATTTTAAGGTTTTGCATAAAAAAAAAACATAAATTAAAAATTAAAAAAAACAATAATAACATTAAATAAAATAGAATTAAACTTCACTTTAACTGTAATGAGAGGACTTGAGGGTCCAATGGGGTGGTGGTGTAGAGGAGGAGAAGGAGGAGACAGGTTACTGCTTGGAAGGGGAGTCCTCTTCCAATTAAAGATCAGGCACTTGGACGGAGGAACTATCTCTTTCTGTATTAACACAACTGAACCCTGCTGGAGACTTCTACTAGAAACCTATCAAGAGAAACTTTCTAATTTTTAGTTCCCCACTAGCATTCCTGTACAACAGTTGTTAGCCTGTCCTTCATCGTATTGTGCCCTGGCAATGTCTTCTCATCTTGAGTGATATATGTTCTGTCTCTGATAAAGGTTTTGGCAGCTTCTTTGTCGGCCCTGGCTGCCTCTCCATGGCTCACCACACTATGAATGCTGTTTCTCTTTTGAAAATTCTCAAACCAACCATGACTGGCATTCAAATATTCACTGCTCTCACCACTTGTTGTAGGCTTGTCTTTTACCAGATCGGCATGCAATTTTTTTGCTTTCTTGCATATTAGTGCCTGGGAAATACCATCACCCACTACCTGTTTTTCGTTAGTCCAAATATACAACAATTTCTCCACTTCCTCCAGTGTCTGTGACCTTTGCTTACTCACAGCCTTCACGCCTCTAGCCACATCGGCTCTTTTAATAATTTTCCTTATTTTTCAGTGTCATAGAGATTGTTGTTTTAGGAATCTTGTACTTAGTAGTGAGATCACATACGCGGGTTCACACTCATACTTGGCTTTTACCTCTTTCTTTCGGTCAATGGTGGTTCCTCACTTTTTTCTTTTCTGCTAAGTGGTATCAGTAGCCTTCTTCTAATTCATGATGTAAGCACAAGATACAAGTACACTTTGGTTCTTGTAAGCATAAGCTACACTTTGGTTCTTATAGGCACAGGCTGCACTTTTAGTTCTTATAGGCACAGTCTATACTTTGGTCCATATAGGCACAGGCTGCACTTTTGTTGTTATAAGCACAGGCTTCACTTTGGTCCTCATAGGCAAAGTTTACACTTTGATTCCTGTAGACACAGACTGCACTTTGATTCTTGCAGGCAAATGAGCTTTAATATGATTAAATGTAAGGTTATGCATTTAGGAAGATAGCCATGCAATTTATAATCTTAATGGAGCAAATCTAGGGGTATCAGATATTGAGAGGGTTTTGGGAGCTTGTGGACAACCACCTAGGTAACCGTGCTCAAAGCCAAGCAGTAGCTGAAAAGGCAAATAAAATATTAGCATGTATTAAGAAAGGTATAGAAGCAAGGGAAGAAATATATTTCTGCCACTATACAAATCCATAGTACGCCCTCATTTGGAATATGGAGTACAATTTTGGGCACCACTTCATAAAAAGGACATTTTAGAGCTGGTAAAGGTACAGAGGAGGGCAACGAAACTAATAAGGGCAATGGAGGGGCTAAATTATGAAGAAAGACTAACAAATTAAATGTATTTTCTCAAGAAAAAAGGTGCCTAAGAGGAGATATGATTACATTATATAAATACATTCAGGGTCAATATAGGGATTTGTCAAGGGAATTTTTTGTGCCAAGAGGTTTCCAACTGACAAGAGGACATCATTTGAGGTTAGAAGTAAAAAGATTCCACTTTATTGAAAGAAAAGGTTTCTTCACAGTAAAGGTGGTTAATTGTGGAATTCTCTACCAAAGAAGGCTGTGTTAGAAGATTTGATAGATACATTTATAAAGGGATTGGATACATTTTTGTATTCAGGGTTATCATGTATAACTAAAGAATTGATCCAGGGAGGTATTTGGTCGCCAGTTTCTGGGTTAGGAAGGAATTTTATTTTTCCCCTTATGAGACAACTGGCAAAGTTTCATTGGAGTCTTCTTTGGCTTCCTCCTCTGGACCAATTAGCAATTAATCTACATATTACAAGGATCAGAAGAGACCTGAAAAGGTTGAAATTGATGGACTAAATGTCTTTTTTTCAGCCTCAATTTCTATGTAACTATGACAGCACTTGACAAAACACCCCACATAAAAAGAAACCCATATTTTGGGTTATTCACTTGATATTTCCCCTAGTACAGATCACATTACTTAGACAAGCGACAAGCTGATATAGCACATGCTGATGTTTTTATCACGTCCTTGTGACCTTGGGAAGGTCGTGTTATTTTCCAACGTATCCGGCATCCAGCACAACATTTTATTTAGAAGAGGTCGCTGAGCTGGGAATACAGACTGCCCCACCATAGAGAAGGACGGGACATGACTGATGACCAATGTGGGGAGGGTCCTATCAGAACTCCCACCCATTGACTGACTTGTGGTGCATGTATCCAGCCCTGACCAATGAGACCACACAAGTGTAATAATAATCATATAGCAAAGATTATTATATACTTTATGATATACTTATATATAGCAACATTTATTACAGTAGACTCTCAGTTATCCGGCACCCACAGGGATTGGTAGATGCTGGATAAATGTAGTTTCCAGGTGCTTGAGAGTCACTTTTAAAAGAGGCCTAGATTAGCTGCACATGCTCTGCTAAGTATATTTGTCAGTGAGGGATGTTCTAGCAGCAGCAGCAGCAGCAGCTTTCACTCCTCACTTACACACAGGTACGTTGGGCTGGAGGGTGCAGTGCTGACCCCGGGGAATGTAACACCAACACGGCACTGGGTCAGTCACTCACGCCTGTCTGCTTCCAGGTAACACTGAATTGCAGAGACATACAGTGGATGACATCTAGGTGACATCTAGGTGACATCTTTATTTAAAATACAGTATTCCATATTTTTTTGGGTTGCTTGAGTTCTGGTTAACTGAGAGTCTACTGTATATACTTTATTATATACTTATACAGTATATATGAACGTTTATTATATACTTACTTATATATATTATTATTATTGTTTATTTATAACGCGTCAACATATTCCATAGCGCTGTACACAATAAGATAAGTTCCAGGCAAAGGTTGATACAAATCAACACATAGCAAAGCAAGGAGGGCCCTGTCTTTGAGCCTTGAATCCAGTGTCCATCGTGCTTTCCCCAAAGCACCCTGCAGGATTGAAACTTGCAGACTTACAGTGGATATAAAAAGTCTACACACCCCTGTTAAAATCTCAGGTTTTTGTGCTGTAAAAAAAATTAGACAAGGATAAATAATTTCAGAACTTTTTCCACCTTTAATGTGACCTATAAACTGTACAAATCAATTGAAAAACAAACTGAAATCTTTTAGGTGGAGGGAAGAAAAATAAAAAATAAAAATAATGTGGTTGCATAAGTCTGCACACCCTCTTATAACTGGGGATGTAGCTGTGTTCAGAATTAAGCAATCACATTCCAAATCGTGTTAAATAGGAGTCAGCATACACCTGCCATCATTTAAAGTGCCTCTGATTAACCCCAAATAAAGTTCAGCTGCTCTAGTTGGTATTTCCTGAAATTGTCTTAGTCGCATCCCACAGCAAAAGCCATGGTCCACAGAGAGCTTCCAAAGCATCAGAGGGATCTCATTGTTAAAATATATCAGTCAGGAGAAGGGTACAAAATAATTTCCAAGGCATTAGATATACCATGGAACACAGTGAAGACAGTCATCATCAAGTGGAGAAAATATGGCACAACAGTGACATTGCCAAGAACTGGAGCTCCCTCCAAAATTGATGAAAAGACGAGAAGAAAACTGGTCTGGGAGGCTACCAAGAGGCCTACAGCAACATTAAAGGAGCTGCAGGAATATCTGGCAAGTACTGGCTGTGTGGTACATGTGACAACAATCTCCCATATTCTTCATATGTCTAGGCTATAGGGCAGAGTGGCAAGACGAAAGCCTTTTCTTACGAAGAAAAACATACAAGCCAGGCTACATTTTGCAAAAACACATCTGAAGTCTCCCAAAAGCACGTGGGAAAAGGTGTTATGGTCTGATGAAACCAAGGTTGAACTTTTTAGCCATAATTCCAAAATATATTTTTGGCGCAAAAACAACACTGCACATCACCAAAAGAACACCATACCCACAGTGAAGCATGGTGGTGGCAGCATCATGCTTTGGGGCTGTTTTTCTTCAGCTGGAACTGGGGCCTTAGTTAAGATAGAGGGAATTATGAACAGTTCCAAATACCAGTCAATATTGGCACAAAACCTTCAGGCTTCTGCTAGAAAGCTGAACATTAAGAGGAACTTCATCTTTCAGCATGACAACGAGCCAAAGCATACATCCAAATCAACAAAGGAATGGCTTCACCAGAAGAAGATTAAAGTTTTGGAATGGCCCAGCCAGAGCTCAGACCTGAATCTGTGGGGTGATCTGAAGAGGGCTGTGCACAGGAGATGCCCTCGCAATCTGACAGATTTGGAGTGTTTTTGCAAAGAAGAGTGGGCAAATCTTGCCAAGTCAAAATGTGCCATGCTGATAGACTCATACCCAAAAGACTGAGTGCTGTAATAAAATCAAAACGTGCTTCAACAAAGTATTAGTTTAAGGGTGTGCATACTTATGCAACCATATTATTTTATTTTTATATTTTTTCTTCCCTCAATTGAAAAACAAACTGAAATCTTTTAGGTAGAGTTGTACAGTTTATAGGTCACATTAAAGGTGGAAAAAGTTCTGAAATGATTTATCTTTGTCTCATTTTTTTACAGCACAGAAACCTGACATTTTAACAGGGGTGTAATAGACTTTTTATATCCACTGTAACCCACGTCTCTAATGCGGGTATCACTTTAAACTGCATGTTATTCTTTTCTTGAATGTAAAACAAGTGCTGCAAAGGTGAAAACGTCACAATGTGCAAAGGAAGCTTGGGAAATATCAGTCTGCAGTTGCACTTTTGATTGTGTCAGGGTGGTAAATCAGATGGTCCCGAGCAATAATACTCTCCCTGTAGGTCCTGATAGGAGTGTTTCTTGGTTAGCCCCTATACAAAGGATACAATGTTGCTAGTAGTCAGACCACATGATCAGAGATGTGATATTTGTGTCACTGCTTTGTTACACCCTGTGGGGGCGAGGAGGTTGGGGGGTCAGCAGTTACTCAGTCATGTCATTGTGTCAATGAGTCCTTCATAAATGCATCAGTCACTTCCTGTAGTTTTCGGCTTTATAGCAGTTTTCGGCTACATTTCTAGGGCATCTTTATTACAGAAATAAATTCACGGAGTGTACAAAACCTGTAAATACATTTAAAGGCTGCAGGGTTAGCTTTTACAGGACTCATATTGTTTACTCACCTTGGATATTATCTGCAGTTCAGCTGCACCAATCCATATATTGAGCTTATGAGAACAAGCAGTCAGGTCCTAAAAGGACCATAAATTACAAGCTCTCGCTAAAAGACTATATATTCTCTTCACTGTACTTTTTTTCCTCTGGGGTCGGAATGTGTCAACAAATAGAAAAAGGTAACATTTTTAGGATGAAGCAAGCAGAGTGCTAGGCAGGTGCATGGTGATTGTGATTTTTTTTTTGCAGATAATGGAAGCTCCGGAGAGCAGTTAGGGAAGACCTTTCTTTGGCAGATATATATTTATTTTTTGCCTTTTTAGTATTTAAAAGGGAAAAAAACACAGCAATAATATATAACATTAATTGTGGGCCAAGTACACATTGAGAACAATGTAAATTGCTATGCTGATAAATACCATTTTACAAGCACAAAAATCCTGGAATTGGTTAAAACAACTTTATTTTTCCATCTGGATGACTTTGTTTCCAGGAATCTGCTTTGTGATTCATCAATGAATCAGTTTGTCATGATGGAGAGTGAAGAATAACCAGATAACGCAGGATGGGGCTGCCCTCTGGTGGACCTGGACAATAATGTAATTCCAAACAAAAAATTATTAACGCCTAGCATGGAATCTTATCTAACAATTAACATATTTAATTAAAAGATTTCAGATTTTTATTGTAAATATACATTATTTATATTAAGAATATATTAATCCATGATTTTGACAAGAATTAAACTTACGTTGCATGATTTTTTCGCTCTATGAAGCAGACTAGTTCTCCTTTATTGTTTATGTGTAGGGTGGTTGTGGTGGCCATATTTGTTTCAGGTATACTTGAATAAAGCCATATCTAAGTTTCCTTGATTATGAATGTATTTGATAGATGAGAATCAGTAGTGTATGAAAACAAACATTTAAAAACTTACCTTGAAGTTAGCAAAATGTCTTGTAATTTCTGACAGTTGAAAATTAGAGTAAACATCCAGGCTAAATTAGCATAAAACTCATAATTTGTTTTGGCCAATCAGGAAGCAAACACTAAAACATTTGTATCAATCTCTGCGTTCCTGTTTGTGTTGTAAAGGAACCTGGGATATGTAGTATGGCAGCATGTTAGAAGGTGCTATGTATTTTCATATAAAAGTCTCATTGTGCAGCACAAATCACCCATGCAGATTTTCCATTCCCTGCATCAACTACTAATGCTGGTGTTTTTTTCCTTCCTTTCTATGTTTGGCAGAGCTAAGCAGCAGCTGAGCCTACTTGTGTCATTACCACCCCGACAGATTTTCCATTCCCTGCATTAACTACTGGTGCATGTTTTTTCTCTCTCTCTCGTGACAGCTGCAGGTCTCTCACACACTCACAGAAGTTCTTTCTGTGCTGATCTCTGGTGGGTGGCGGGGCCACGTATGCACAGCAGACACAGGAAGTCGACGGGCATGTCACATCTCAGCAGTGACTTTGGGGCTGATATTAGTGCTCTCCTATTGGCCAAGGAAGACACAGTAGGTGGATAATTGGTTAAACTTGGTCATGATCCCCCTGACCACCCTTTGGACTCACATTGACTCTGATCAGGACTGCCTCCTGTACATATGTGGTTGTGGGATGGGGAACTGTACCTTGTCTCACCCTCCTGCGCAGGGACTGGGTTCAGTAGTTGTTATAGCTATTCAATATGTTTTGTTAATTACTGTATGTTATGTTGCTTCTCCATGTGTGTGACTTACGGTGTTAGATTCTGTATGTTGCATGTTCGGATCATGAAGAGTTAACAGATTTAGAAAGTGATGATGTAATCTGTAACTGTCATGTTGAGAGGCAGTTAGATACAGCTTATTTATATATCAACCATCCCAGCAAACTTTACTGTTACAAAGTTTCCACAATAAAAGCAGTACCAGCACCACTTGTCAAGATGAAGTATCCTGTATGCTCATCCAGTTTGCTCACATTTTTAAATGCTGCATCCAAGGAATAGGATGTTAGAGAAATCTGCTGCTTTGGTGAAGGGTTCAAAATAACTTGAAACATCTGCTGGGTAGGTTAGGCCATAACTGCTTTATAAACAATTTTACTACTCCATCCTTTTAGATGCAGCATCACAGTGATCATCTCTATCAGATGGACTTCGGCGTGCTGCAGGATTAAGTCCAAGTGTAAGTCCTTGTCTGGGGTGGGGCAACCAATACTCAAAATAATGAAGTAGATGCAGATGGTAATGGACAATCGACTTTCCTGAGTTTTTGGCTATGATCAGGCATCCTGAAGAATCAATTGACTGCACAAGCACCCAATTCTTGAGCAGTAACCTAACACAACATGGCCAATTTTTTACGCATTAAGAAAAATGTAAAAAAACAAACATCTTGATTTTGGGGTGATGGGTCCCTTTAGTGTCTGTAATTAGCTGCTTCTTTCAACTTATTTCTTGTAAACAAATGATATTTTCAGAAATTTATGTCACTTTAGCGGACCATGTTCTGTGGAGGAAATAAAACCTTCGTCTGCATCAAAGTCCTCCTTCCACTAGAGGCAATAGATCAGCAGAAACCAGTGAGAGAGACCATAGTTTTTTTTTTATGACAAAGAACTAAAAAGGCCCATTTGATCCAACCATCTATTAGGCGATATGTGTTACATCATAGATCTGGCTCTTTAATTTTTACCCCAATAAGCCCACAGAGCTCAGCATCACTGACAAAAAATGAACTAAAAACTGCAGCTTCCACTCTCCACAAAATTGAGGAGTAAAGTTAAACGCCCAATACTTTTACAATGTTATCCCTAGCAGTGCTGTATAATAAAAAAAATATTTCATTTTAAGTCAAACTTGCCCTTCATGATTGTTGGCAAAGTTATTAATCACAAAGTGTTAAATAACTCTCAAAACAGATTTGTTTTTTTTTTGGAAATATTTTAATAGTTATCGAATGTTCTACATCTTACAGTAAATATCATACAGTTACAAACTCTTGGCTTAAATGTGTCAGGGAGATCTATAATGGATCTGTAAAATAAAAAAAGGAACAGACACACTTCATAGTCACAAGCTAATGCTGTGGGGCTTCCAATATGCTTTAAAGTTGAGAGCCTTGAGGTTAACCCTTGGAAGACTGTTATTTTTATAATTATTCTGTTAAATTATGTTTTTTCTTCAAATACCCAATAAAATCGGGAAAAAAAAATCAAAAAAAAAAAAAAAAATCAAGAGATCCAAACTGTAATTTGAAAGAAAAATACAAATTAAAATCAAAGCAATAAATCCAGGGGAGCCTTCCGTTCGAGGTGCTATCAAACCAAAATACCTGGTAGACTTAGTATGAAGGTTAATATATCATATACATATGGAGAATGCCAGGAAAGTGGATACAGGCATCATCCACATGGGTAATGCCAGCAATTTCGGTATTTACCTCATTAATATAAAAATGATCAAGGTAATGTCTAAAATGTCAGCACACGAGACATTATCCCATAGGAATGTTGGACGACCTGGAAAACATTATTATCCAATATTTGATATTATCCGTAATATATATATTTGTGTGTGTATGGGAATATTAATACCAGAATAATTTGAGTTAATAGCACAACTGAAGGCAAGACCAAGAGATAAAAATATATAGCAAAAACTAGAGGATATGAGACAGTTTTGGGGAATTTTTAGAACACCATTAATTTATTGGGGCAATACAATATATTAATAGTTAAATTTAAGTATCTAAAAAAAATAATCAAATAAAGTCCTTGTAACAGATATAATTATTTTGTGGTCATGTTTTTTAATAGGTACAGCCCCTGGTGGGGTCAAATTGATAAATCAAAAATAATTCTCTTGCACGTTCAGATTGCCCTAAAAATGCTGGGTCGACAGAAGATGTTTCTTGTAGGCAACATCTGTGGAAGGGCCAGCTGAAAATTTTTTAGACCTTTAGAAGTCAACATGTTCAACTTGTGACTACATTTAATGAAGAATCCTTTGAAATGCTGATATATCAATATTCCAAATTCTTATATATCAATTTTACATCTATGACATTTTTGTAGTTGGGCCTCAAATGTTCTACTCATCCTTTTTGCCGTCTGGAATACATACTGTAAATGGATGTTGATCAAAATGTCAAGACACAAAGAATGGCCATAAATTTTTAGATATACGCATTAAAATATCAGTGGTTAAGATATGTATTGCTACATGGTGCTTATTGCACAAGAATATCACATTATTCTGGTGTATTCCTATGTTATATTGCATGGATACAATGATTGGAAATATTGAATTAGCAGTGTGATACTAAAAATGCACAGGGAATATTCAATATGTAGAATCATCTTATAGTAAGAAAAGCCAGATTATATAACGAACTACCAATTGAGGTTGTGACGGTAGATTCAATAAATACCTTCAGTATATGGTAATCCATATTAAGCATATTTGTTAATAAAATAAATGCTGTATGGGACAGTGCTTCAGATAGCAAGCATTTCAGTCAATACTAACTGGTGGAGACCAGACTTGTGTTACTCTGAGATTGTTTTTTACATATCTTTTTTCCATACTCCCATACATTTACTCACTGGTGTTGATTTTTTTATTTTTATCTGGCTCTCCTGTGCATTTTACATGGTTGTAAATATTGGTGATATACAATGGTGAGAGAAGTCGGCAGTTTGGGGCGATCGATCAGTTTCTACCATACATAACTTATGCTCATACGATGGGCACTGCCAGTAAGGTACTACTTCTCTCTCTCTTGTGTATACGAATACAAGTAGTATAAAAATCAGCATATAGTTACCCAACTGAATATATTTGGAAACCGTGGGAACATCTGACCCACAAAGTATTTAGGAGGTGTTTCCTATTTTTGCATAGTTATGATGATCAACACCCAACGTAAACCATTGTAGACCTATGTATGATAGTATGGTCATGTCATGGCATCCTCATATTTTGAAATCATCCTTATGGCTTTGGCAGCTATAAAAAAAAAAACATATGTATCCATTATAAAACATTTTTTTAAATAAATGTATGTTTTCAGATAATAATCTAAAGCATAGATAGGGTTGGTACTCTAGCCCCACCATTTCCAAACAAGGGCATTTGGAAAAGAGAGTGTCATGGAAGTTTCATTGGGTGTTGCTGTTATTTTATCCAACATTTTGTCCAGGTGAAGAAAATTTGAATGTAAAATTTAGGTAACTGTTCAAATCCTTTAGTTTTTGTTTGGTCTTTCAAAAAAAATTATACGCTCCCACTGGAAAGGAAGAAAGCCCACAGACTTGTGTTCTGAAATGCCCCCTGTAGCTCAAAGAAGCATCCAATTATTTAACCATAAAGTTCCTCTAGTTAAGTTTAATAAACATCAATTATTCAAACAAAAACTTAAATAACACTTATGGTAAAAAAGCGTTTTAAATTACATGTCCGAACTGCAAAAAGAAAAAGAAAAAATACTAATTCATTATTGTTCATAAAATACAGGAGCAAATACTCGTACACACAGTTCAATCTCTTGAAGTTATACCTCAAGACACTGACATTTGGGCCAACAAAACTATTAATATGCATTTTTCAAGTCTTGCATTACAGTACATTTTAAAGCAAAGATATATTTATTTATATATGGGCTTGATTAATAATGGTATATTTTTGTAGTTATGAACCAATATATTTATATTCATACTTTCCCCTTTATAAGATTTATTCTTGGGTTATATATGTTCTAAACGTATTCGGCAATGCAAGAAAACAGTCACAGCAAAGGTATGTCGAAAACAATCTGCAATTTCCACCTTTCCAGGATGTAGAAAAGAAGTAAAAGTTAACCAAAAATGTGAACTTATTCTAAAATACATTAATGTAATACTATGTGTGGAATATGTCGGCAACTTAGTGTTGAGATGCAGTGACTGCAGGTGGTCAATTCATTTAATGCCTAAAAATAAAAATAGCAGCTTTGAAGATTATTTCATGCTTAGTGTAAAGGTAGTAACTGATAGCACAGGCCACCCAGCAGTTACAGATAACATGATTGGCTAATACAAGAATACCAATATCCATGATATGGCTAGGACATGACTGTCTCAAGGTCTTACCCAACCTCCAAGGGCATAGAGGTTCACATGAGGATACCAACATTGGGGGTTAACACCAACTGAATAAATATACCCTCTTTAATAATATCTCATGTAAGAAGTTCTCAAACAAAAATTCACTGTAATGCCCTAACAAGAGCAATTTGTTGTTTTAATCACACAATGATCATTAGTGAAATTAATTTAATGTGGTATAATAGCAAGATTCAATTTAACTCCAGTGATAACATTATTGGCCTCCAGTTGGGTAGTTTGTCTTAACCTAGATAAGGTCATGGAGTGTAGGGCAGGGGGTTTAGCTGGGAAATATGTCTTTAAGAACAATCTGACTAGGAAATAAGCCAAACAATCAGTCACAAAAGCTGGTTGGCAAGAAAAAACACTTTAACACAGCAAACATCCAGCCAACGAACAGCACTGTGTTGATCTAACTTATCTAGCACCACCTGATAGATAAAGCTGCCACCCTCGTAAGTTTAAAAAATGTCTCCTTTTTTAAAATCACTAAATGTAAGTTTTATTAATGATAAATGCCTGATTAAAACACTTTGCTCTTGTTAAGACAGTATAGTGGCCATTTGATGGCTAAACACAACAAGAATCTTACCATTCAGAACATAGGACCACTTTAGCATCATGGTAGTATCATAAAACCTTAGAAGTTATAAACATTACCCCATATGAATCTGCTCAATGACCGCTCTTGCTTTTCATTAGACTCAAAATTCAGTCAGTAAGTGTAAACGAGAACCAACATTTGGACATAAGTTACAAAAATAAAAATCAGATAAATAAAAGCAGTGCCCTACATGTCAGCCAGATGTCCATTACATTACCAAAAACAAACTTGCATTTATGAACTCACTCTCATTAGTACCCATACAACATGCCCTATTTGTAGTCATTGATATATTTCACTTGTACATAGATGACACCTCTCGGGTCGATTAAAATTAAAAATCCACATAAACATAGTGTGAGTCATTAGAATACTATGTTGCATTGTGGGATTATGCAGACTTTTTTGGTAATAAACAAGTAAAATTATATTGTAACATAAAAAAAAACTATGCAATATACTCAGACCATATAATCTGATTGCAAGTCTACTACTTAATCTAGAGCTCCAAAATCTGTTTAATGTTAATACTTGAAGGCTAACATTTCTCCATTCTTGATAAAGTCCTCCTCTTTGGCTCTTTTACATGTAATTTGGTGGCTTTCAACTCCCATATAAAGTTACTTTTCTTATATGTTGCTAACACTTGAAGTTTTGAAAGCTCTCTACTACCTTGACCAACATACTACTTACTGCCCGTGGTTTATCTCCAGGAAAAGTATGTCATCCTAATGATTGTTACTCATGGTAATTGCACTAGTACTTCATCACCTGTAGTAAATGAAGAATTAACAGAATGATAAGGCTGCTAAATACATTCTACAAGAATAATGTATATGGCGGATATACTGGTGTATTGATATACTTCTGTCTAATGACAAATAGGCCACTATTCGTAACTAGATCACGCAAGAACGCTCGTCACGCAAGAACGCTCGTCACTCGTCACGCAAGAACGCTCCACACTTACAAAAACTAATTGATGTTAATTAACCTAATGGGGGCCAGAACACAAAACATATAGAAGCCTTGTCTCCCTGTACAGATCTCTATGTTAAAAAAAAAGTTGTAGTTGGTGTATGATAAATATGTCAAATAAAATGTAAGCAATTTAACAAATTCTCAAGATTTTTTTTTTTTTTCTCCTACAAAGGTTGGAAACACAACATTATATTTACTGTGAATTAGAAAGGCAACATATGAAATTCCTTTCCCATATAAAACGATGGGTCTCATCTTATAGGAGTGCTTAATATTCAATTTAGTAGTGTTTGGAAAATGTAAATTGTCATTTTTGTATACAATGTTTAATATACTTTATAAACTGAACACATTTATACTTTGATAATATACTAATGTGGATCACTAAAATTGAAGAATTAATGCAGCATCCTTCGAATATACCAACACAAGCCTCTAAAACAGCATAATATGAATTTCCTACATTAATTGTGCTTTTCAAAGGTTACCAGGCAGGTCTAAAGCTTGCAAGACAATATGTATACAGGCCACTATACTCAAGATTAAAAAACTGCAATGTTAATAAATGCTAATTTTGGACAAAACCTCACAATTATTGCCATGCACAAGAATGTATTTATTTCTTGTTGTGCTCTGAAAGACTTAATGGAAAAATGCAAACAAACAATGGAACGACAATTGATTTTAACCGGTTTCGTTGGCGATTCACTGGATAAATACATGGGATCAACTTAGTAGCACAACATAGCGGCATTAAATCTAGAGCTACATAGAATGGTAAAACTTAAATCTCTAATCAAAGATGTCCAACATATACAAGTTTGCTTATCTTTTTAAGCAAAATTCAAGCAATATTTTCTCAACACTCTCCTAATTCTCAATATTTGCTTCCATTGTTCTAATGACTGAAATTTTAAAAATTCAGAACAAAAAAGACAAAATAAAAGGGCTGTAAAATATACTATTTAATTATATTTAATGGGAATCAATTAATTGAAAATGCTTTATTCGATGTATCTTATTTATTTTTTTATCTTAGGAAGGACGATTATATATATATATATATATATATATATATATATATATATATATATATATATTATATAAATATTCAGTAATATGTGTTTATGAAATATTTACTAGGAGTAAAACTCTGCCATTTACTTGATTGGTGTAAGGCAGGCTAAAAAGGAGGATAAATCCAACTTCCCTACCACTATAAATAGGCAGGATTTAAAATGCATTATTATATATATATATATATATATAACATCAAATATATTGCTTGTTTGTCGCTCAAGGGAACACTTGAATTTACAATACAATTCTGACGTTATACTGTATTTTTACTTACTTTACTTCTAGACCTAAAAGCCTATTTTTTATAATAAATCTGCTGACAAAAACATTTTTCAGAATAGGGATTATCTAGAACTCACAGCACCATTACTGCCAATAACCTACCACTTTATTTATATTTAGTAAGACGGCCTGTGATGTATTGGGTATATCCAGACCATGAAACAGACAGTGTTGTGAACATTTTGTTGTGATAAATTGATGGATGTACGAGTAAAAATAATTACTTTGGTTATAACCCATTGCAACGTCTTAAGGCTATACACTCTAGGATCTCTACATTAGTACATTTCTTACGATGCCCATATTAGATTAAACGTTACGGTGATCTCATACAATGCACAATTAAACAATGTAAATATATATATATATATATATATATATATATATATATATATATATATATATATATATATAACTTGTTTCCTGCTCAGAGTTCAGAGAAATACTGGTATTACACTGCAATCTGGGAACATGGGCAGGGACATGCAAAGGCTTGGCTCTTGTTAATGCATTACCATCTTAAACATAGCTTCCCCTAGGCATATGCCTGCTGTTTCAAGGTTGCTGCCTCATTATAATTATATATATATATATATATATATATATATATATATATATATATATGTGTGTGTGTGTGTGCACATGTACATACATATATTATCACGGCTGCCACCCCTGTGTATATGTATTTTTCAGGATAGCAGTAGTAGCACTCCAGAGTATTACACAAATAAATAAATACAATTGTAGTTGGTGACTGCTAAAATGTGGAAGTGTTAAATAGCTCAACTTCAAAGTTTGGTATTTTAAGCATAAATGGTTTATTCAGGGCATTCAACTTTCTATATTGAGGGCCATTAATCTCACAGAAAATGAAATTACAAATTTATTACAATACCTAACTTTCAGGCTCAGTTTTCTGCCACTTCCATTAAAGATATTTTTTTTATTTATTTGTGTACTTTTCCTCTCTCAATAACTGGGACATTAGCTATTTTCTGGAGTTTTTACCTAGTGTTTACAAAGAATCTGAATCCATAAACATACATTAACCAGATCTATCAATTTCAACTGGCCCTCCAGACATGGCCGCCATGCTTCACATGCACATTACTTTCTCTACACTCCCGGTACAATTTTATTATCAACCCTTCATTCAATAATAAGTATTTTTTAGACCCAACTTGTCGAAAGAACTATAGCTTTATCTATTCACGGAGACATTATAAAACCTGTGTATAATCTAATTTTACAAGGAACGTTAAAAATTAAATTGTTGTTTATGTGATAAATTTTAATCAAGATGGATAGTTTTGAAATGTATTTCCTCAATTCCTAAATTAAAAAATAAATTGTTTAAATCTGTATTAAATTAGTCTAGTGATGGAATATTGGACTAATCCAACCATAAATAAGAGAAGCGTTTTTGGAGACATGACAAAAAAAAGTAAGAGGAAAAACAGAATGATAATGATAATTTTAAATACTGTGACACAGTAATATTTTTAGATATTTATTTTGTGTCAATATAATTACACACACTCCCATGTGTTAGACACCTCTTTCCAAAAAGCCATTAAGACTTCTTGACTCAACAAAAAACACATATTGCTTTATTACAATTCCTTTAGAAGGTGAATGACTATTTTTGAAGACATTCCCAAAAATTACTCATTTTATTAATTGTTTTGCAATGCGCTCTCCTTTTAACTTTAGTATGCCTTTAATTCAAGTACCATATTTGCCACATAAGTCAAGTTAAAGTGTTCCCCAAACAATTATCACCAGAGCCATTTTGAAACATGGACCTCTCACGTCACATAGTAAATAACATCATGGGGCAAAGACCACCCCATTCATGAAGGCAACAATTTATTGCTATTAATTACTGTACCAGTTGCCATAATTTCCAAACTCGATTACCCTGTTCATTTCTTCCCGACTAATATTGATAAGGCTCCCTGCCTGAGCATGAGCTTGATGGAGCTCAGAGGAGCAATTTCTGTTAGATGTGCTGTGGTCCATAAAGTCAGAGAGAGTCAGACACTACTGAACAACCACACCCTGCCTTACTGATAAGATACAGCTTGGATCACGTACTGTGGAGTGAATAAGCAGGATGCACCGATTAATACATAAAAATGGCACCCATTAAAGGAAAGGACAAGTAAAGCAATACATATATATTAAACCCACATAACACTGTTCTACATAATCTTTTGAGGTAATCAGAAGCAGCATCTGCTTTTATTTTGCAAGCTTTTATGTAAGTGTCCGTGTGCATAGCGTGGATTGCAATGTCCATTGCTTGTCTCGTGTACTCTACATTAGAGTCCTGCATAGGCAAAATCCTTCGAGCCCTACTGGGGCATCCAATGTCCACTAGCATCACAATAAAAAAAATAATTACTATTTATTTGACATTATACAAATATTTCTGATCCCGGTCTACCACATCTGCCTAATTGTAAGGCAACACTCTAATATTTAGATTGTTTTGATCTAAAACAGCATGGAAAAAAACAAAAACAAAAAAACAAACAGGAAAATAGGATGAGAAATATTTGCTAATATTAAGTCTGAAATTTGCTGACAAAACAATGTTTTCTTTTCAATTTGATAATAATAATTAAAAAAAATACCTAATTACACCAGGAGGTGTTACTCCTTTAAGTTTAAGTTAAGGGGCACACTCAACTTTAGTGTACTACAAAGCCTTACTCTCCAAATCATGAATGTGTTCGCATATGAACTCACGCAGATCCAACTAACAAGCCCACAAGAAAGGCGGGGGCTGATGAGGACAAAGGGGCCATGAAAAAATTAAGAATGCACTGAAGCCCTTCGGAGGAGGGCCCCGGTGCATTACACCAGTGGTAGCTCCACCAATGATTCCACTGCAGCATGATCACATATAACCAGCTGAAGGCTATATGGTTGTGTTTGCCTACTGTCAAATAAAGAGTATATTTTAAATATATGACTACAGTGGTAATTTAAATTCAATTTTAATACCTTCAACAAATATCTAAGGGTTCAGAATTAAAAAAAAATCCAATACATTTTATAATTCCCATTTTCTATGATAAATCTGGAGCAGTGTTTTGAGACCGTTCTAAATATAACCTTGTGTAGTGCTAGTAAAGCCTCATGTAATGCTATTACTACTGATTTACACCCAAAAAACACACCGGACACACGTAAAAGATTACATAAAAGCCGCAGTACGAGTTGCGCCGCTAATTTAGGGAGTGACCTAGAGCTAAACTAAACACCTTCCTCTGCCTAAACAAAGCTCCCGTCCATGCAAACTAGTACCTGTGCACCGGAAGCATACCCAGGCCCACTACTGAACATTATTTCACCACAAAACGATAATTTATCTATAACAAGACACCACACTACTGGAGGAGACTGTATCACGTGGACACGTGTGGATACTTTAAACAGAGTCAAGATACTGTAGTGGCTTATTTGTGAGGTCCCGGTAGCCCACTTAAGTTTCTGCAGTGCTGGTTTGCCATATGGAAGCGGCTTTTTGGAGCAGTTAAAAGCAGAAGGGCCTACAGGGAGCGGGATTATTTTTTACTGCAAAAATAAAATAAAAAAATCTATAAATAAAAAAAAAATAAAAAAATACAAACAAAGTTAAAATAAAATAAAAAATAAAACAAACAAAAAAATTAAACAGAAAATATAAAATAAAAAAAAATGTTGTGCTTATACACAGAAAGTGGCTATTCTAAAATGTTTAGTTCCTCCATCTTTTCTACAAAGCACCAGTGTAGCAGCCTTGAGTTTTATAGCGAATAAAAAACAAAATATAAAAAAAAAAATCTTGTGAAAATCTGACATAATTTGTTCTTTTCCTATGACAAAAGGGTGCAATAACTGATTCGCAAACATGGAAAGAATTTACTACATTATTATGTTTTTTTTTTGTTTTTTTAGACATAATCCGTTTGCAACACTTTGGAAGACAACGTTATAAACTGCTTTTCTGAGAATCCTAATACACATTTTTGGGAGAGAAAGAAAAACAATGAGTGAAACCATCTGCATTTTTTGCGTAATGGACGCTTGTCCTTTTCAAATCAATAGTAATAATGCAGCAAAGAAAGCGTCAGACCTGTGGGTTGGGCACGTGGTTGCTCTTCAGATGCGATCACGGCAAACCACAGACTTGTAATTCTTTTGCTCAAGTCAAAGAGACTCTGTCACCCAGACAGGAAGTTGATTAAATGTTAAAGAGCATTCACATTTGGCTATATATTGTACTAGCAGTTGTTCTCTACATTTCAGAAATATTTAGAAATGATTTTGAGGCTCCTGTATGTTAATGTGCGTCTCAAAGTGCTGAGTGGGGTGGGAGTGGGGGTCTAACTGTCAGATAACATTGGGGGGTCTTTAATTTACCCAGTACAAACAGACTGCAATTCTAATTAGCACATTAAAGCAACTACTTAATATGCATGAGCCACTCATTTGCATATAAATACAGCAGCAAACATCATCATGGAATTTCCCACTTTAGAAAAAAATGGATAACCTAACATATAGCCCGATTTTTGTGCTCTTTAAGAATAGCCTACTTGATTTTAGGGTGACAGAGTCCATTTAAGTGAGATAAAAATGCACGACATGGACATTGTACAATGGAAAATAAAAGGTGGAAAGTAACAAAAAGCAGCTTTTACAAAAACACAAAAGAATAATAAAGTGACCCTTGTACGTTGTGTTTTCTTGTTTTGTTCTTGCAGACACTTGGTGCTGTGGTACAGTTGCTGCAGCACCGATGTAAGACTTGAGCAGTTGCATACAATGTTTGACTCCAGACCTGCAAAAAAACAAAAAAGTTCTCAACCATTGATTTATATGTTATGGCGATATTTTAATTATTATTATTATTAACACGCCAACATATTCCGTAGCGCTACACAGGGGCTAAGTACAAGACAAAACAATATTAACACATTGCACAGAATGGAGAGCCCTGTCTTTGAGCTTAAAATCAAACATACATAGAGCTTTCCCTAAAACACCTTGGGCCTCATTCTATTACCGGCCGTAGGAGATGCGGGGCCGCAAGCTATTCGGCTATTCTATTCCCCTCCGGCCGGGGATTCCGGCAGGCTTGCGGCCGGCGCCTTGCTATCTCTTGAGGCCGCAAGCGCCGGAGGAAAGCCTTTGATCTAAAACGGCCGCAAGAGTTTCGGCCGCAAGAAAATCCTGGTTGCTATTCTATTGCTCCGGGAACCCTCTCTGCAAGGCTAAAACCGAGCCGCAGCTTACTTGCAGCAAAAAGGTCCCGCAGGCACACAATTAAGCACATTATAAAGCAGAAATAAAGGCATCCTGCACTCTGAGGAGACTATAAAGTGATTGTAGGTGTTAGCAAAAATAGCACAACATTCCCCTACACTGGACTTTTTACATGGATATTTGACATATATTAAAAAAAATTGAGAGTGCTTGGAGCACCTGAGACCCGGCCACGCTGCGGCCGGAAAATAAACAGTTGATGTAATCTCGGATTTGGGCTGATGTGCAAGCTTGAGAGTGGGTTACTATTAATCCTCATGTCCCCCAATATGATCCCTAGCATTTACAGAGCTTTACAGTGCCGTCTTGAATTTATTTTTGACTTTAAAGATTTCTGAGCTTACGGCCGGTTGCAAGATATACGGCCGGCCGTAAGAGGAGATCCTTGCGGGGCCGTTTAATAGAATTGCGAGGTAACAGAACCCCCGCAAGGAATCGCAGCCTTACGGACGTTTTATGGCCTATAATAGAATGAGGCCCCATATGTCTTTTTGAGCACATTTTTCAAATATGTTGCATTAACATCTTGGATGTGTATCAATCAAAATACATGCAAATATAAATCACAGTGAGGGAAACAAGTATTTGATCCCCTGATGATTTTGAACGGTTGCCCACTGATAAAGACATGTTCAGTCTATAATTTTAATGGTAGGTGTATTTTACCAGTGAGAGACAGAATAACAAAAAACAAACAAACAAGAAAAAAGCATGTAAAAAAAGTTATAAATTGATTTGCAGGTCAATAAGTGAAATAAGTATTTGACCCCTTCGTCTTAGTACTTGGTGGCAAAACCCTTGTTGGCAATCACACAGGTCAGACGTTTCTTGTAGTTGACCACCAGGTTTGCCCACATCTCAGGAGGGATTTTGTCCCACTCTTTGTAGATCCTCTCCAAGGCCCTCATTCAATTGCGATTTGGCCAATTGAATAGGGCTCTAAATAAGCACACAGCATATTTTTTTTAAAGAAGTTTTTAGTTAGTGAAAACCTTGCTTTTGTATAGATGTTTGCTAACTAAAAACTTCTTGGAAAAAAATATGGTATGTGGTTATTTAGAGACCTATTCAATTGGCCAAATTGCAATTGAATGAGGGCCCAAGTCATTAAGGTTTCGAGGCTGATGTTTGGCAACTTGAACCTTCAGCTCCCTCCACAGATTTTCTATGGGATTAAGGTCTGGAGACTGGCTAGGCAACTCCAGGACCTTAATGTGCTGCTTCTTGAGCCACACCTTTGTTGCCTTGGCTGTGAGTTTTGGGTCATTGTCATGCTGGAATACCCATCCACGACCCATTTTCAATGCCCTGGCTGAGGGAAGGAGGTTCTCACCCAAGATTTGACGGTACATGGCCCCGTCCATTGGCCCTTTGATGCGGTGCAGTTGTCCTATCCCCTTAGCAGAAAAACACCCCAAAGCATAATGTTTCCACCTCCATGTTTGACGGTGGGGATGGTGTTCTTGGGGTTAGAGGCAGCGTTCCTCCTCCTCCAAACACAGCGAGTTGAGTTGATGCCAAAGAGCTCGATTTAGGTCTCATCTGATCCCAACACTTTCACCCAGTCCTCCTCTGAATCATTCAGATGTTCATTGACAAGCTTCAGACGGCCTGTATATGTGCTTTCTTGAGCAAAGGACCTTGCGGGCGCTGCAGAATTTCAGTCCTTCACGGTGTAGTGTGTTACCAATTTTTTTCTTGGCGACTATGGTCCCTGCTGCCTTGAGATCATTAACAAGATCCTCCCGTGTAGTTCTGGGCTGATTCCTCACCATTCTCATGATCATTGAGGTGAGATCTTGCATGGAGCATCAGATCGCGGGAGACTGGCAGATATTTTGCATTTCTTCCATTTGCGAATAATCGCACCAAATGTTGTCCCCTTCTCACCAAGCTGCTTGGCGATGGTCTTGTAGCCCATTCCAGCCTTGTGTATGTCTACAATCTTGTCCCTGACATCCTTGGACAGCTCTTTGGTCTTGGCCATGGTGGAGAGTTTGGAATCTGATTGATTGCTTCTGTAGACAGGTGTCTTTTATACAGGTAACAAGCTGAGATGAGGAGCACTCCCTTTAAGAGAGTGCACCTAATCTCAGCTCGTTAACTGTATAAAAGACACCTGGGAGCCAGTCATTGACCTGCAAATCAATTTATAAAACTTTTTTGACATGGGTTTTTCTTTTTTTTGGTATTCTGTCTCTCACTGATAAAATACACCTACCATTAAAATTATAGACTGATCATTATTCGTCAGTGGACAAACATTCAAAATCAGCAGGGGATCATATACAGTGAGGGGAAAAAGTATTTATTTCCATAATAGAAAACGAGCCCCACTCTGATGAGATCCATTTAAGATTGAAACCATGACTGTCTGTGGGTAGATCTCCAAGCTGGTGCATAATCCAACCTATGCTATGCTTTAAATCTGTGTAATACAGGGAGCATATGCCTAAAAGGAGCCTTGTATAAAAAGTGAAAATGTAATGTGTACTCATTTGCATGTCCCTACCCAGTTTCCCAGAATGCAGTGCAATAATTGTATTTCTGGGAATTCTGAGCAGCAAATACGTTTTTTAACTTGTTTTTAGACATTCAAATATGAACAGAGATGTACTATTTATTTACTGTACGGTGGAGGCTTCTATCCCTCTTTGCCCACCATATGCTAAATGAGGTTGTCATAACTATAAATAATAAATATATCTCTCAAAATGAGTCAGCTATAAAATCAATAATACTTACATATTCTTTTTTCCTTGCGACACATAACGCCCATAACTGCCCTAAAAAACTTGCTAATACAAATTTTCCTAAAACCTCGGTCCTCTGCCAATGGTAACATTCTCAATTAACTGGTCCATTTGGTGCATAGTGCTCTTTAGCTTTCATTACATTGGTTTTGAAGATATATTTACATAATAAAACCCACCCTATTAAATGTACCCCTATTAGGCCACATAATTTAACAGTACTATGAATTTTCCAATGTTATAGATTACAGACTGAACATAAATGGCAAGCTGTGCAATAAGCATGGAGCATCTGGATATGTTTCTGGAATTAGAGATGGTCGGCATATTTGTTTCATGCCACTAAATTAATTGGCTGTATTAACGACCATCACAACAAAATAAAAATAAAAAAACAGAAAAAACATTAAAAGCCTTCTGTATCACAGTAAACGTTTCTAAAGACAAATTTAGAGGTCACACTGTGTTTTTATGATTTATTGATTAGTAAAATGAAATTCTTGAAGAAACCGACAAGTGAACTTTAGCATTGCAGATTCGATCTGATCTGCCTCTCCTTATCCCCAGTGGAAGAGGTTTTACCAAGGATATTGTGCTAATAATAAGCTTTATCTGCCACTTCATAGCAACAGACCAGTCTAGAAGAAATTATAAGACAGCCTCCTGGGAAGATCTGTTTCCACCGTCTGGATATCTAAAATGGGTGGAGAGAGCAGCCTGCAGCATTGAAGTTCAAATGTAAAAGTTAAATGCACTTTATTTTTTTCTTAAATTATGATTTTGTTGCTAATCGTTAGTAAAGGGATATGGAAGGTTTCTGTGTTTTACTAGGTATATATAATATTCCTGTGTCTCTCTACTTTTATGGACTTTATCTTATTAAGAATAAACTCAGTTTTTTTTACTAACATCAAGCAAATTGTCCCTGTATGGGTCTGCCCTCTGTTGCTCACTAAGACACGGACACTGTAGTACCGACTATGCAGTGTCTCATACTAATAAATCAGTGACAGGTCTCAGCAACAATCTGCAACGTGCTGCTGAGACACAGCCCTGATAGGCTAGGACACTACACATCCAGCCCTAGAGATTCTGGGATGGTCAGCAGTGGGCAGACCCATACATGGACTATTTGTTTGATTTTAGGCAGTAGGGCTGTATGTGCAATATAATGTCCTAACCTATCAGGGACCACGTCTCCATAACACGTTATAGAATGTTGCTGAGAGATAGTCACCGATTGGTTAGTATGACACAAGTACAGCAGAGTCTGTTTCTTCATGAGCTCCAGAGGCAAACACAAGTAGGTAATATTTATTTTTATTTAAGGCAGTAAAAACAGAGCTTATAAGCACTTCTTAAAAGTAAATAGATACATAGGGATATTATATACCTAGTAACAACCAGTAACCTTCTATATCCTTTTAAGCTCTGCAGAAAGAGAATGTAATATAGTTGCACAATAGTTAAAAAATAAATAAAAGCAATATTAAAATTTGTTAACCTATTAACTTTATCAAAAGAGTTTATTGTTAATATGGATTTTCTTTAAAGAAAATAAGAATTTCCTATTGAATAATATTATATAGCAAAGTCTACTAGAAGATGTCCTCGTACTTACATGGATAGGCCAGTGAGATTACCAGTGGGGAGGTACATAGCTGTACGTCGGGGTTCCTTGAGCTCTGTATGTCGGCACAGAGACTGGATGTGCTCCTATGGCAGTGTGCTGTGGGGTAGTCAGCAATGTACCTGCATGGAAACAGAGCAAAGAAGAAACATACAAGTTAAAGGGATAAAGACATTTCCCTTTAATAGCAGAACCAAAAGCCATGTTGAGGATAGTCTTACGTCTATATCCAAAACAAATGCCCTTTCACTGAATAACAACCCACAAATGACATATACAATAAATGCCTGACATACTGAATGCTAAACTGCAAAGCAATGTATAAAAATATAATGTTGTATTGTATTACATCAAAAATCAAATTAACAAAAAAATGCAATTAGCAAATTGATGCAGATTTCGTAAGATTTTTATATCATCTCATATTGTTCCTTTTTTAGGGTACCTGGATAAATTTGAGAAGGACACCACTCCCTTTCCCCTAACTGGCCCAGAAGCAGACTGCTTGCTTGAGGAAATGCAACCATAGCACCCCAGAGATGTAAATACCCCTCTCACACACATAACTATCACCAATGATTTATTTTTCTCTTATTAAAACTGACTCTATGGCTGGTTTCCTGCCCAATGATGCTTAGTCAGATGTACATTTTTGAATAAATATTCTTTTTTTCCATTGTGCAGTGGTCCTTTTTACGACCTCAGCAGCCCAATATATAATTTTGGTTTTATTAATTCGTCATTTGACAAATGTAGGTTTTGCAAATACTCCCTTGATATATAATGCTCAAATCTATTAGAGATAAAAGTCAGAGATATAATTTATGCTTATGTTGCAATATATATATATATATCATCAACAGTAATAAGTCGGGACTTAATGTTGACATTGAATTCTTATCTCATTATCAAAATTTCTTATAACCTCCAACATTCATGCTTGTAAAATATATATGTGTGTTTATTGATGTTTTTATTTTTTTACTTTTTGTTCTCTGCCTTCATCCTGAGTTTGGTTACAGCCCTATGGTTCCTTAGATGTAAAACTATTTACAACCCCAATTTACTTACTCTGGTCTGCACCCCCACACACTTGCACGGCTGGCTGATCAGAACATTATCTGTTAATCCTGGAATTTTTTGCTGTATTTGTGAATCTATAATCAGTATTGACTCTGACTCGACAAAGAGAGGAACGCTCTCGAAAGCTCGTCATGAAACCTATGAATATGTTTGTCCAATAAAAAAGGTATCACTATATACTGCAATACTCTGATTATTCATCTATATATATATATATATATATATATATATATTTATTTATTTACACACACACTCATATACACACGCATACATACATACAATAAGGCAATCATATTGGTTTATACAGTGAGGTGTTTCTTCCTAGGCCAAAAACAAAGCCCAGGTCTAGAGGGCATTATTAGAGGGTAGCAGGTGCGCCAATATGATAGTCAAAGAAAAACAACTAAAAGATACATCTTGCAGGCAGAAGGTTAACATAACAGGACATACCTGCTGACATAGCCATGGTGGTGCCAGCAACCATTCCCATGGCCACACCATTAGTCCTTTGTGCAGCTACAGGGGCTTGGTAGATAGCAGAAGGAATGCTGTTTGGTTGGACTACTGTGGTGTGATGGATGACGTGAGGCTGTGCCGCGTAGACAGGTTGTGTGTAGTAAGCGCCCTGGTGGAAAAATACAGGCGTTAGAAAGAACCCCAACAGTAACAACCATAACAATTTTGCATGACTAGGAGAGAGAATTAACTACCAGTTAGAAAAGCATTATATTATATGTGACATTCACATATTTAGCAGATAGGAAAATTATCAGTGATAATTGCAGAGAGCAGAAAGGAAAAAGCATCAATGAAAATAGTATCATATTATAGGAGACATTCATAGAGATAGCACATAGGATAAAGTACCAGAGGGGATAGCATTATACTATATTATACATTGGTACGGCCAGTACAGAGGATGTAGTACCAGCGGGAATAGCATTATATTATATGATACATTGGTACAGCCAGCACAGAGGATGTAGTACCAGCGGGAATAGCATTATACCATATGATACATTGGTACGGCCAGTACAGAGGATGAAGTACCAGCAGGAATAGCATTATATTATATGATACATTGGTACGGCCAGTACAGAGGATGAAGTACCAGCGGGAATAGCATTATATTATATGATACATTGGTACGGCCAGTACAGAGGATGAAGTACCAGCGGGAATAGCATTATATTAGATGATACATTGGTACGGCCAGTACAGAGGATGAAGTACCAGCGGGAATAGCATTATACCAATGATAGATTGGTACAGCCAGCACAGAGGATGTAGTACCAGTGGTAAAATAATTAAATTATATGATACATTGGTACAGCCATCACACCGGATGTAGTACTGGTTGGAATAGCATTACATTCTATGATACATTGGTACATCCAGCACTCAGGATAAAGTACCAGTGGGAATAGCATTATACCATATTATACATTGGTACAGACAGTAAAGAGGATGAAGTACCGGTGGGAATAGCATCACATCACTAACTATGGACTACGAACCCATTACAAACTCGCAAAAATACGCGCACCTGAAAATAATAAAAACACAATAAATACACACAAAAAAGACATAAAAAGCTTACCCCATAGCAAGGGGGGCAGCCGGGACCTCTGCAAGTGAAGTTACACCTCAATTTAAGTCCAAATTCCCGAGTTTAAACACCTGAAAATCTCCTAATACACATTTGCCGCCATTTTACAACACTAACTTACACAGCTGCTCTAGATGGTCTTTCCTGAAATTTTCTCATCCCACAGCAAAAGCCATGGTCCACAGAGAGCTTCCAAAGCATCAGAGGGATCTCATTGTTAAAAGGTATCAGTCAGGAGAAGGGTAAAAGAGAATTTCCAAGGCATTAGATATACCATGGAACACAGTGAAGACAGTCATCATCAAGTGGAGAAAATATGGCACAACAGTGACATTACCAAGAACTGGAGCTCCCTCCAAAATTCATGAAAAGACGAGAAGAAAACTGGTCTGGGAGGCTACAAAGAGGCCTACAGCAACATTAAAGGAGCTGCAGTAATATCTGGCAAGTACTGGCTGTGTGGTACATGTGACAACAATCTCCCATATTCTTCATATGTCTGGGCTATGGGGTAGAGTGGCAAGACGAAAGCCTTTTCTTACAAAGAAAAACATCTAAGCCAGGCTACATTTTGCAAAAACATATCGGAAGTCTCCCAAAAGCATGTGGGAAAAGGTGTTATGGTCTGATGAAACCAAGGTTGAAATTTTTGCCCATAATTCCAAAAGATATGTTTGGCGCAAAAACAACACTGCACATCACCAAAAGAACACCATACCCACAGTGAAGCATGGTGGTGGCAGCATCATGCTTTGGGGCTGTTTTTCTTCAGCTGGAACTGAGGCCTTAGTTAATATAGAGGGAATTATAAAGAGTTCCAAATACCAGTCAAGATTGGCACAAAACCTTCAGGCTTCTGCTAGAAAGCTGAACATGAAGAGGAACTTCATCTTTCAGCATGAAAACGACCCAAAGCATACATCCAAATCACCAAAGGAATGGCTTCACCAGAAGAAGATTAAAGTTTTGGTATGGCCCAGCCAGAGCCCAGACCTGAATCCGATTGAAAATCTGTGGGGTGATCTGAAGAGGGCTGTGCACAGGAGATGCCCTCGCAATCTGACAGATTTGGAGTGTTTTTGCAAAGAAGAGTGGGCAAATCTTGCCAAGTCAAAATGTGCCATGCTGATAGATTCATACCCAAGGAGGCTGAGTACTGTAATAAAATCAAAATGTGCTTCAACAAAGTATTAGTTTAAGGGTGTGCATACTTATGCAACCATATTATTTTATTTTTATATATTTTCTTCCCTCTACCTAAAAGATTTCAGTTTGTTTTTCAATTGAGTTGTACAGTTTATAGGTCACATTAAAAGGTGGAAAAAGTTCTAAATTATTTATCTTTGTCTCATTTTTTACAGCACAGAAACCTGACATTTTAACAGGGGTGTGTAGACTTTTTATATCCACTGTATAGTTGCGGACCAAGAACGCTGTTCGCAACGTTTGCGATGTTCCTCCTCTCCCTCCCTTGTCTCTTCTTCCCCCTCCTCTCCCTCCCTTGTCTCTCCCCCCCTCCTCTTCCTTCCCTTGTCTCTCCCCTCCTCCTCTTCCTTCCCTTGTCTCTCCTTATTAACCCTTCTAAAAGTTTCCCCACAACAGAAGTGAGGCTCACTGGTCTGTAATTCCCCGGATTTGCTCTTGCTCCTTTTTAAAATATAGGTATCACATCAGCTTTTCTCCAGTCATCTGGTAGAGACCCTGTGTTGAGTGAATCTTGAAAAATTAAATATAATGGTTTGGCTATTACAGAACCCAGTTCCCTTAGTACCCTTGGATGTATTCCATCAGGACCCATATGTGATTATGATACATTGTCACAGCCAGCACAGAGGATGAAGTACCAGTTGGGAATAGCATTAACAGTACAGCCAGCATAGAGGATGAAGTACCAGTGGGAATAGCATTAACAGTACAGCCAGCATAGAGGATGAAGTACCAGTTGGGAATAGCATTAACAGTACAGCCAGCATAGAGGATGAAGTACCAGTTGGGAATAGCATTAACAGTACAGCCAGCATAGAGGATGAAGTACCGGTGGGAATAGCATTAACAGTACAGCCAGCATAGAGGATGAAGTACCAGCGGGAATAGCATTATACTATATGATACACTGGTACAGCCAGCAGGATGAAGTACCAGCGGGAATAGCATTAGATTTGATCTGATACTCAGAAATACACAGAGGATGATGCACAAGTGGGGACCTTCATACAACCACCGCCACCAAGCATAGAATTATATTGAGTGGTATGTGTGCAGTTAATAGGGGGAATCTATTTTTTCTACTTGCTCTAAACCGGTTCACTGTCATATTTTAGTTCAACTGTAATTATAACTGCAATTTCAACTGTGATAAAACAGATTAGACTGTATTTGTAAGGCTTGAATAATCTTATATCAGATGAAGCCTTTTACTTCCTTTGAATAGTGCTAAGGCCAATGAGAGGGGTGGGGAGGGGTACTGCAACAGCCATTAAGGAGGTAATCTGTGTATCTTAATTATACTTTTTAGCAAAACATTTGCTTTGATGCGGGTTGCACATGCTTTTTTGATGTTAATTAACGGTGGACTAAAATAGTTTTAACGTGAAAAACGCTTACACTGGCCGGTTAAAGGACCACTGTATGATTTTTTTTTTTTTTTAAGGTTTAATGGTAAAACCACTGTAGGAAAGGAATTAATTATTTATAGATAATGAGAGGGATTATTTATAAGTACAGTCGGGTATTATTTGCTAGTTTAGAGAAATATAAACGGACTGTCTTTTATTTAAGAGGGGCATGGCCGTATGGTAAGTGCCTGAGGGATGCATGTGGGCTCTACATGTTTCTAGTCCCTTTCGAGCTCCTTTACTTATTGCCATTTAACCACATCATAGCGTTACAGCAATGTCCCTAATATAGCTGTATAAAGAGATAATGGTTGTACCTATTTATTTTAGTGCAAGGCTAAATGGCACAGGCATCCTTTTAAACTATATTAACATTTTCTGTAGTTTGCCTGCTTGTTTCTTTTTAAATAATAGGGAATGGACAGATCATACAAGCATATATATGAAGAGAACAGAATGTTGAGGATAGAATATTGGATAGAATCTTGGACAGAAATATGGACAGAATGTTGGATAGAAAGATGGACAGAATGTTGGATAGAAAGATGGATAGAATGTTGGATAGAAAGATGGACAGAATGTTGGATAGAAAGATGGACAGAATGTTGGATAGAAAGATGGACAGAATGTTGGATAGAAAGATGGACAGAATGTTGGATAGAAAGATGGACAGAATGTTGAGGATAGAATATTGGATAGAAAGATGGACAGAATGTTGGATAGAAAGATGGACAGAATGTTGGATAGAAAGATGGACAGAATGTTGGATAGAAAGATGGACAGAATGTTGAGGATAGAATATTGGATAGAATCTTGGACAGAAAGATGGACAGAACGTTGGATAGAAAAATGGACAGAACGTTGGATAGAATATTGGATATAAAGATGGACAGAATGTTGGATAGAATATTGGACAGAAAGATGGACAGAATGTTGGATAGAAAGATGGACAGAATGTTGGATAGAAAGATGGACAGAATGTTGGATAGAATATTGGATATAAAGATGGACAGAATGTTGGATAGAATGTTGGATAGAAAGATGGACAGAATGTTGGATAGAATATTGGATAGAATATTGGATAGAAAGTTTGACAGAATGTTGGACAGGAAGATGGATAGAAAGATGGACAGAATGTTGGACAGAAAGATGGACAGAATGTTGGACAGAAAGATGGACAGAATGTTGGGCAGGAAGATGGATAGAAAGATGGACAGAATGTTGGACAGAAAGATGGATAGAAAGATGGACAGAATGTTGGATAGAATATTGGATATAAAGATGGACAGAATGTTGGATAGAAAGATGGACAGAATGTTGGATAGAATATTGGATAGAAAGTTTGACAGAATGTTGGACAGGAAGATGGATAGAAAGATGGACAGAATGTTGGATAGAATATTGGATAGAAAGATGGACAGAATGTTGGACAGAAAGATGGACAGAATGTTGGATAGAATATTGGATAGAAAGTTTGACAGAATGTTGGACAGGAAGATGGATAGAAAGATGGACAGAATGTTGGATAGAATATTGGATAGAAAGTTGGACAGGAAGATGGACAGGAAGATGGACAGAAAGATGGACAGAAAGATGGACAGAAAGATGGACAGAATGTTGGACAGTAGGATGGATAGAAAGATGGACAGAATGTTGGACAGAAAGATGGATAGAAAGATGGACAGAATGTTGGACAGAAAGATGGACAGAATGTTGCCAAACTCATGTCTTACACTAACTGCTGCCCTTGATCGTAAATCTATATGTAAGATAGACTTACCTGGGCATACAGGTTTTGCTGTGGGTAGGCACTTCTGATCGGATACATAGCAGTTTGGTATGGATTTGGAGATGGCGAGTAGGGCGGGGGTGCACTGTTACTCTGAGCAGGGGGGACCTTGTATGGAGTTCCGGCAGTGTACCCTAGAAAGATAACAAAAAAAGCAAAGCCACAATTAACATTCAGTTTTAATAATAAATATGAAAATGCTGAGGGCTAGAAGAGCGAAAACAGCAGCTTTATTACTTAAAAGATTACTGTATGTAGGAAGCAAATAAAAGTATCAGCTGTGTATAAACATAAAATCCTTTTTATAGAAAATCTTAACTTCTGAAAGTTTTATAGAAAGCTCCCACCTTGTTTGACTTGAGTGGAGGGGGCAGTTGGTATGGAGTGAGTGAGGTGGAGATATTTTTTTTTAAATGATTGGAGTTTTTGGAATCTAAAACCTACCAACCTGAACTACATATGGTCAGGAGCAGCACACTCATATACACAACTTTAGGTAAAGTATCATGGATGCCTTCAGCTAGTAAAAAGTAAAGCAAGAAGATCCAATCAATCCATACTATCTATTCATCATCCATCCATCTATCTCTGTGTTGTGATCGTAATAGTATTTCATAGCTGGCATATAATCTGTTGTAATGGTTGTTCTCAATACAAGGATGGAAGTATGAAAGTACATAATCTGTATTTATGATTAAAACATACACAAGGAAGGAAACAATAGGATGTAGTAAACAAAAGTTATGGGAAACTGGATCACATACCCATCCTTTCACTGTCTCTCTCTCTTCCCCCACCACCACTGTCTCTCTCTCTCTCTTCCACCACCACTCCCCCCCCCTCTCTCTCTCTTCCACCACCACTCCCTCCCCCTCTCTCTCTCTTCCACCACCACTCCCTCCCTCTCTTCCTCCACCACTCCCTCCCCCTCCCTCTCTTCCTCCACCACTCCCTCCCCCTCCCTCTCTTCCCCCATCACTCCCTCCCTCCCTCTCTTCCCCCATCACTCCCTCCCTCCCTCTCTTCCCCCATCACTCCCTCCCTCCCTCTCTACCCCCATCACTCCCTCCCTCCCTCTCTTCCCCCATCACTCCCTCCCTCCCTCTCTTCCCCCATCACTCCCTCCCTCTCTTCCCCCATCACTCCCTCCCTCCCTCTCTTCCCCCATCACTCCCTCCCTCTCTTCCCCCATCACTCCCTCCCTCTCTTCCCCCATCACTCCCTCCCTCTCTTCCCCCATCACTCCCTCCCTCTCTTCCCCCATCACTCCCTCCCTCTCTTCCCCCATCACTCCCTCCCTCCCTCTCTTCCCCCATCACTCCCTCCCTCCCTCTCTTCCCCATCACTCCCTCCCTCTCTTCCCCCATCACTCCCTCCCTCTCTTCCCCCATCACTCACTCCCTCTCTTCCCCCATCACTCACTCCCTCCCTCTCTTCCCCCTCCACTCCCTCCCTCTCTTCCCCCATCACTCCCTCCCTCCTGAGAAACATATGCATGTTTTGCAGCTAATGTTCAGCTCAACATGCAAATATGTGGCTCTGAGTAAGTAATAAGGACAATAAAGGCTTCTTGGATGTCTCCGGAAGGAACTTTAGAAAAAACTAATAAAATGTAGGGACAATTTTCCATGTGCTTTGACATGCAAAAATCAATTAAAAAAAAAAATCTTTTGTCAGAGTCCCTTTAAGGCTCACAATTTAAAGGTGGTCGTGCACTTTTTAACCATGTACAGTGATGTGCATTGTTCGGCTTATCCACTAGAGGGCAGCCTGAGGATGATGCAGTGTGGGAAGGAGGCTGTGGTTTTATTCTAACAAAGTAGTACAGAAGGGCTCGGGGGAGATGGAGATCTGAGTGCTGAAATGTGGCAACAAGCCAAGCAGGCAGATCTAATTGCATGCTGGGAAGGCCAGGAATGCGTCGTTCCACTGCGCTGCACACATGATGCAAGGTGCAACCACGCACATCCCTGGCAATGAGAATGGATGGCCATCAGACTCACTATGGATTTCATCATCATATGTAATTTTAAGAAAACAATATAATGGCATGAAGGGTATGCTTTGTCTTTACATACAGCAATTATCCTTGGAATAGATTAAATCAATATTATGGCATGCGTCTAGTTTTATAAATGTAATTATTTGTTATCACACTTATCTCTGTGTTGTCTTCCAACTAATTGCAAGTGTTAACATTATATATATATATATATATATATATATATATATATATACACACACACACACACACACACACACACAGTGCCTTGCAAAAGTATTTACCCCCTTGACTTTTTACCTTTTTTGTTACATTACAGCATTACATTTTATGTTTTGTTAATCTAAATTGTATGTGATGGATCAGAACACAATATTCTAAGTTGGTGAAGTGAAATGAGAAAAATATAAAACTATTTTCTAGAAATAGAAAACAGAAAATTGGCATGTGCGTATGTATTCACCCCCTTTGTTATGAAGCACCTGTGTGCAATCTAAGTGTCACATGATCTGTCATTACATATACACACCTTTTTTGAAAGGCCCCAGAGGCTGCAACACCTAAGCAAGAGGCACCACTAACCAAATACTGCCATGAAGACAAAGGGACTCTCCAAACA
>CM050164.1:463126064-463131064 GCA_027410445.1 Discoglossus pictus
ATGGATTACAAGAGCAAAGCCTTTGTGGGCACATTTTCATGACCCTGCCAAGGTTACCATAATGCAGTGTAATATCTGTATTTCTCTGAATTCTGGACATGAAACAAGTTTATTTTATTTATTTGCTATATATTTGCTATATATTTATATATATATATATATATATATATATATATATATATATATAAACACACACACACATATATATATATATATATATATATATATATATATATATATATATATATATATATATATATAATACATGGTCTAATCACATTATTACATATCACATTCACAATCATTTCAAAATTGCAAAATGGAGTCTACATGTATACATAGAGGCTAACGTACAAGGACTTGTTGGCTATTACACATGGAGACTTATTTCTGGATGGCAAATAAATGTGATTTTCTAATGAAACACAGATTTTGTTGGCGAATCAATTTAGTCTACTGTCCTATTTCACATTGTTCTGGGCTGCGACAGTCGCCATCGTCTCGTGTTCTCTTGGCACAAGCACTATGTGAGACCGAGCACAAGCTGTCATCTTTGTCCTTCACCCAGAACTACTGCAGCACATTAATGTGACACAGCAGAGATTCCAGATATGGTGCAATGGAAAGCACCAGCGCACAAAATATATAAATAAGCGGGAAAAAAGTAATACAGCGAGTGTTTATTTATAAAAAAGACATTTCCATGCCTCTGCAGGACCCTGGAGGGATCCATGATCCTTTTATGGAAGCTCTGTATGTGAGATGGGTGGTTTTATTGTTGCAGTGAATGATACAAGGGGTCTGCTTCGGGGCCAGTGAGTAAGGAATGGGCGTTGTGTCTATTTAAATCTTATCCAATCATCTTTACAATGACTCTTTATCCCCTTCCGGCCCTCGCTTCACTGCCAAAACAAACACACTCCTGACCTAGCTACGAGGAAGTGATGTAATAAAACAAAATGGATTCCTGTTCATTGCTTACATAGCTGCATATATTGTTAGTTTGGTAAGTACTTTATTTCATGAACTGCAGAGACCCTTTAAAACTACATTAAACACTAAAGTTGGACTTAGAGCTGTCAGTCTTCGTCAGATCTACCCACAAACACAGATTCATATCTTTTTATTATAGAGAGATAATTGACATTAATTACTAATTAGCCCCTGAGGCATTGGGTCCAATGTTTGGACAAAAAAGGATAGGCATGCTCAGACCCAACTAACTGAACTCAAAGCAACGGAGCCAATGCCTCAGGGGCTAATCTGTAATTAACAAAATAGATGAATCTGTTTGTGGGTGGATCAGAAAGCTCAAGATGGCAAACTTTGTTTACTGTAGGGAAATGCAATCATTTTCATTAATAGCATTCAACTGACAAGGTACTTGTTATTACCTAGTCTTATATAAGATCCTATATGGAAGAATTGCTGTGTCACACTGGAATCACCCAGGACAGGCGATCCCAGATACTGAGTAATGAAGCCAGAGTGGAGCACCCCTGGGGGGTATGATACAGAGCAGCGCCGGGTGGGTATGATACAGAGCACCGCTGAGGGGTATGATACAGAGCAGCGCTGAGGGGTATGATACAGAGCAGCGCTGGGGGGGTATGATACAGAGCAGCGCTGGGGGGGGGTATGATACAGAGCAGCGCTGGGGGGGGTATGATACAGAGCAGCGCCGGGGGGGTATGATACAGAGCAGCGCCGGGGGGGTATGATACAGAGCAGCGCTGGGGGGGGGGGGGGTAGGATACAGAGCAGCGCTGGGGGGTATGATACAGAGCAGCGCTGGGGGGGGTATGATACAGAGCATCGCTGGGGGGTATGATACAGATCAGCGCTGGGGGGGTATGATACAGAGCACCGCTGGGGGGTATGATACAGAGCATCGCTGGGGGGGTATGATACAGAGCATCGCTGGGGGGGTATGATACAGAGCATCGCTGGGGGGGTATGATACAGAGCATCGCTGGGGGGGTATGATACAGAGCACCACTGGGGGGTATGATACAGAGCACCGCTGGGGGGGGTATGATACAGAGCACCGCTGAGGGGTATGATACAGAGCACCGCTGGTGGGTATGATACAGAGCACCGCTGGTGGGGTATGATACAGAGCACCGCTGGTGGGGTATGATACAGAGCATCGCTGGGGGGGTATGATACAGAGCACCGCTGGTGGGTATGATACAGAGCACCACTGGGGGGTTATGATACAGAGCACCACTGGGGGTTATGATACAGAGCACCACTGGGGGGTATGATACTGAGCACCACTGGGGGGTATGATACAGAGCACCACTGGGGGGTATGATACAGAGCATCGCTGGGGGGGTATGATACAGAGCATCGCTGGGGGGGGGTATGATACAGAGCATCGCTGGGGGGGTATGATACAGAGCATCGCTGGGGGGGGTATGATACAGAGCACCGCTGGGGGGGTATGATACAGAGCACCGCTGGGGGGGGGGTATGATACAGAGCATCGCTGGGGGGGTATGATACAGAGCATCGCTGGGGGGGGGGGGTATGATACAGAGCACCACTGGGGGGGGTATGATACAGAGCACCACTGGGGGTTATGATACAGAGCACCACTGGGGGGTATGATACAGAGCACCGCTGGGGGGTATGATACAGAGCACCACTGGGGGGGTTATGATACAGAGCACCACTGGGGGGGTATGATACAGAGCACCGCTGGGGGGTATGATACAGAGCACCACTGGGGGGTTATGATACAGAGCACCACTGGGGGGTATGATACAGAGCACCACTGGGGGGTATGATACAGAGCACCACTGGGGGGTTATGATACAGAGCACCACTGGGGGGGTATGATACAGAGCACCACTGGGGGGGTATGATACAGAGCACCGCTGAGGGGTATGATACAGAGCATCGCTGGGGGGGGGTATGATACAGAGCAACGCTGGGGGGGGTATGATACAGAGCATCGCTGGGGGGGGGGTATGATACAGAGCACCACTGGGGGGGGTATGATACAGAGCACCACTGGGGGTTATGATACAGAGCACCACTGGGGGTTATGATACAGAGCACCACTGGGGGGGTATGATACAGAGCACCGCTGGGGGGTATGATACAGAGCACCACTGGGGGGTTATGATACAGAGCACCACTGGGGGGTATGATACAGAGCACCACTGGGGGGTATGATACAGAGCACCACTGGGGGGTTATGATACAGAGCACCACTGGGGGGGTATGATACAGAGCACCACTGGGGGGGTATGATACAGAGCACTGCTGGGGGGTATGATACAGAGCAGCGCTGGGGGGTATGATACAGAGCACCACTGGGGGGTATGATACAGAGCACCACTGGGGGGTATGATACAGAGCACCACTGGGGGGTATGATACAGAGCACCACTGGGGGGTATGATACAGAGCACCGCTGGGGGGGGGGTATGATACAGAGCACCACTGGGGGGTATGATACAGAGCATCACTGGGGGGGGTATGATACAGAGCACCACTGGGGGGGTATGATACAGAGCACCGCTGAGGGGTATGATACAGAGCATCGCTGGGGGGGGGTATGATACAGAGCATCGCTGGGGGGGTATGATACAGAGCACCGCTGGGGGGGTATGATACAGAGCACCACTGGGGGGGGGTATGATACAGAGCACCACTGGGGGTTATGATACAGAGCACCACTGGGGGTTATGATACAGAGCACCACTGGGGGGGTATGATACAGAGCACCGCTGGGGGGTATGATACAGAGCACCACTGGGGGGTTATGATACAGAGCACCACTGGGGGGTATGATACAGAGCACCACTGGGGGGTATGATACAGAGCACCACTGGGGGGTTATGATACAGAGCACCACTGGGGGGGTATGATACAGAGCACCACTGGGGGGGTATGATACAGAGCACCGCTGGGGGGTATGATACAGAGCAGCGCTGGGGGGTATGATACAGAGCACCACTGGGGGGTATGATACAGAGCACCACTGGGGGGTATGATACAGAGCACCACTGGGGGGTTATGATACAGAGCACCACTGGGGGGTATGATACAGAGCACCGCTGGGGGGGGGGTATGATACAGAGCACCACTGGGGGGTATGATACAGAGCATCACTGGGGGGGTATGATACAGAGCACCGCCATAAGTTGTGGCTTAACTGGCAGCCAATTAAACCAGGCATGACATATTAGCAGAATCCCTGATGTGTATGCTTTAGTTTAGGAAATAAAGAAATGATAACTGTATCCCATTATAGAAGCCCGGCAGAGCGTTTGCCATCACACATCTACGTGTCTAGGTAGGGATCACACAGGTCAGGATGCTAATCCACAGGTCATATTGAAGGTATGAGGCAGCCTGTGTGATCTCCTGTGTGAGCATCTGTCTTATCAGGCATCTTGTATCAAATCATTTTATTGGGGAATTCTGTATATTTGAAATTTCTTGTGTGAGCTCCACCCCCAAGGCACCTATGCAGGCAGAGCGTCCTAGCCAATCAGCTGTCAGTAACACAGCTGCCTCCCGGGCAGCTTCGTCTCGGGTACTGAGATTGAAACAGATACATTGTTGTAGCTGCCTCTGATAGGCCACCACTAATTATGAATTTTATGCTAATTTACCTGGCATTTTCCCGGACATTCCTTCTCAAATGTAACTGGAGACATTTTGCAAATTTTGATGTAAATTTACTAATGTTTATTTATTTTTATTTTTTCATGTAAAACCTGTTTCCATACACTACTGATTATCCTCTATCAGATGCATTCATAATCCAGGAAACTTCCAGACACCTTTAAGATAGTAGTCATCTTCTATACGTTATCGTAGAAAGAACTGATCACATTAAAGGACCCCTGCAATACCCTAACAATAGCGCTCCATGTGTTAATTAGCCATTGTTCATTAATAAAATGAATATTCAATGATTAAAAAGAGAATATTCAGTATTAAACTTATTTCAATGATCAGCCTTAGCTGCTGCTGATCAAT